>QVOB01005305.1:0-21600 GCA_014839585.1 Pseudomyrmex concolor
CTTTCTGTGATCCTGGTAATAGATTTGAAATTTAGTCCCGATTTTCTCGCGGCGGCCGACTTTCTCGCGTAAACCTTCAGCGAAAAATGGTTATATCTCTTACATTAATCATCGGAATTGAATGAAATTTTGCATACAAACCCCTTGGAGCTTTTACTGTAAGGGTAGAATAACAAACTTTTAAAAGTTATAAAAATGTAATTGTTATTAAAAATTTCGCAAAAAAAAAAATCATTTCGCCCAGAAGTAATACTCGATGAAGCAACCATTTGATTGGTCAAACACTGCGCGTCTCGGGGATGATACACCATGTTCTCTTACATCCGGGATGATAGGTTGGCATCACTCTCGCGCATGTGCAGTTCTACTCGGGTTTAGTTTTACAAATAACTACTGTGTATGTTGCTGCCGCGTTTGAATACGTTTACGATTTGATTTTTTGATAATTAAAAGATAACATGGATGATGAGTGCAACGTGGCCAAAGAGACATTCCAGGAACCGCGAAAAAGATTCTGGCTGGTGAGTCTCAACGCATTTGTTTGCTTTTCGCGAACTAACACTTCTTACGATTTACTCTAGATTGTAACAGACATTCAAACGTCAATGTCACTTATGTCATTACTGTCAGTAAAACAAAACGGTTTCTTTTTTCTTTTCACTCTTTTGGACGTTGCAGTTGTGTGAACTCTAAAGTGCTAATGTCATGTATGCTTCTCTTAGCGTTGACATGTATTTACACTGCTCAAAGTCACATACTGAACACTGGTAGAACTGTTTCTGTCAAACGTCAAACAAACGTTAAACATGTTTTGTGTCATCAGAGATCGAGAAAACGGCCCAAGAGCGATGTGATGAGCGTCAGCTCAATGGACATGTCCTTGGATTCAACCTTGAGGAAAAAGAAACGTTGCAGATTTACAGAAGTTGCTAGCAGCATATTCTCATCCACTGGCACAAGTAAAATAGGAAATACTCTGCACAGATCTTTCAGTATTCAACCCAATATGTCAGACTTATCAATTGTAGAAAGTGAATCAACTACAACATTACGCAAAAAGTAATTATTATCTTGTATGTAACATAAAATACTGCTATTTGTATTTTTACATTATATAATTCCATTTTTTCTAATATTTAAGACTAAAGAATGCTACTGAGAGCTGTACCAATTTAACAATCAAGAGCTGGATATTGGATATTGCTCAACTTGGCAAAGAATCCTTGAACAGTGAGTTAAATAAAAACGAAATAAGAAGACAGGAAGCAATTTATGAGTTGTACTGTGGCGAAAATGTGCTACTAAATGAACTCTACATACTGCGAGATTTTTATTATGAGCCCATGTTGTCGACTGAAATCTTCACGTCTGAAGAATTATTCACTCTCTTTGGTGATCTCACAAATCTCATTCAGATACACAGTAATTTGAGAGATGAGTTGCTTAAATTGCGTGACAGATCTGGATTCACAAAAAGTGTGGGTCCAACATTATTAAATTGGGTAAGTTCTTTTATTCAAACATAATATAAAAATATTTTCAGTATATATATATATATATATATATATATATATCTAATGTTAATTTCATTATTATATAGCTAGCGACGTTAAAGAAACCATATCTGGAAAGATGCAGAACATTGGTTTGGGCGAGGCATTTACTAGACGAGAAGAAATTCACCAATAAAAGATTTCAATCATTTCTGAAGAAACGCTTGGAATCTCCACATTCCATCGACTTGTGGACCTATTTGGATGTGCCACGCTCCAGAATAGTCAAGTATCCAATCTTGGTAAAGGAAATCATAAAATACACTCCTGCTTCCGATGCCGATTATTTGCCGCTGAAAGAAGCAAGCAAAATACTGTCCGATTTGCTGAAGAACATCGATCGCATCATGGGCGAGGCCGAGTGCAAGCTCGCTCAGTCGAAAATAAACGTTAAAATGGAGTGCGATCCCGAAAAATGTGTGGCCAATGCCGCAGAGTTAATCACGGAAGGTCAGCTCAAAGATACACGCGGAGTAGTAAGTTTTATTTTCATTTCTCAACGAGAGATATTACGCTGAATTAACAAGTCTAATTGATAATTCTTTTCAGAAATATCACTGCTTCCTTTTCAACACTTGTTTTGTGATAACTCGCCCTACGCGACGTGTTAGTAAAAAATACAATCTCGCCTTTCCTGTCGTTCCTCGCGAACACGTACACGTAGTGGATGACAAGAACACCGCGGAAGTTGGCTTCAAGGTCGGAGAATTTTCCTTCGTCACGGAAGATGGGCACAAAAAAAGACATTGGATCGATTCGTTCAACAAGTTGCGCTCTGGAACGATTTCGGAGAAAATGTTCAACACTGATGACAAGGAGAACTTGTCGACCAGCATGCAAGAGTTAACGGATAGTTGTATCAACAGAAATTCAATGCCCAGAAGAACTTCCACAAGCAGCATAAACGACAATCGCATGTCTATGTCCTTGAGAAAGAATCTGTTCAAACAGAAGCGCAATAGTATCGGTTACATATAGTGAAAGCTTGCCTTTCTCTCGCGTTCGATGTAAGAAAACTTTTTTGCTGGTAATTTTTATATAAGTGGCTCATATTTTAGTACAAAATATCAGTACAATGAAAATTTACTCCCGTATGTAACTAATTGGTTTTGCTATATTTATTTTGAAATTCTTATAGTGATGTTACATACTTAAAAAAAAATCTTCAATTATGTTAGGATTGCCATTTCCGATTAAGTTTAATTGACAGATTAAAAGTTAATCGGAGATTATGAAATTAATTCGTATATGTTATGCATTTCACCTTAATAGTGTGATGTTTTATTAAGAGTTTTAAATGAAAAATATGAAACAGACAACATTCAATAATATATTATGTAAAACATTAGTGAGTAATGTGTCTATATGAAAGGTAACTTTAGAAATTAATATTTCTATATATTACTGTATATCTCAGTAAGTACAGTTCTATGAAAAAAAAAAAAGAATTTATACATGTAAGTGTATGTACATCTCGTTTTTTAAGTATTGTTAAGAAAAGGTGTCAAATAAATCATGTTGTACCCATGAGGTTTGTTTTGCAATAAATTTGTATTTATGGTGGGTATATCTCGTGACCAATTGGTCGATCAACCAAGTTGCCCGCCGCTCACGCGCAATGTCCGTCTATCTTTATTGCTTATTAAATTGTAGAAAATGTGGAACAAAGCAACTGCACTGTGCTGCACTGCTTGTACGCGTTGTAAGTTGTGACGTGTTGTGCGTTGTGCGTAGGGCTCGAAGGAAGGAAGGTTGTTATTGCTGATCTGTGTTCCACTGTGTTTGCTTTAATTTTTTGGAAAAAAGTACGATATCTTTTAAGATTTGACGCCTTTTAACAAGTTCAATCTCTTGCGTTTTTTCACAATATTCACGTCACGTTTTGTTTGCGCATATTAAACCTGTCAAGTGACGTAAATCTCTTACATGACAATTAACAGTTTCTCGCATTAAATAGAATATTACAGCGTGTTCACATCATCAGATGTTACAAACAAAAGATTGAGTTTATTTTGCAAAATAATTTCTTTATGCCTGCTCCGATTTTTTAAGAACATTTGACATAACTTTTTGGTTATGTCGTTCAATGATGAATTTGCGCAAAATTTTCAGTAGTTTTATTGTCTGCCATATCCGGCATTCACACCTTTACAGATGAGAATTACATTACATTTTAATATATTTTATTTGGATTTTTGCGCGTGCATTGAGATTTACTTGTAGTTTTCTAATTGTATGATGACAATTTCAATTGTATGATGACATATGATGTATAGACATAGACATTTGCGTCTAATGTAGCGTTTATCAGAATAATTTCTACAGGAATAGCTGTCAAATAGCTATAATCCATTGTGAACTGATGGCTGTCAAGGGATTAGTATCAGCAATTGTCCAGTTCTTGACTGATCAGTTGCAAGATGGAGATATAAGCGCAGATTCCCGTGAGAGTTTGGAAGTAGCAATTCAGTGTCTGGAAAGTGCTTACAATGTTCAAGCCTCAGATGCTCCTGCAAATTTCAACTTGTACCAGGCTTATAAGAATGCAGTAGACAACGCATCGTCAAACCTAGGCCCAAAAGCAACACCTGAACAAAAAGCTGAAGCTGAGAGATTGAAGAACGAAGGGAATTTGCTCATGAAGCAAGAAAAACATAACGAAGCGCTTGCCAATTATACAAAGTACGTTTGTGTATAATTTATTTTTCTTTAATTTCTGTAAGTATAAAAAATATTTCCTAATTTTTGTTTTACTTAATTCTGTTGTTTTTTCCAACAGGGCAATACAACTAGATGGTCATAATGCAGTATATTATTGCAATAGAGCAGCTGTTCACAGCAAACTCGGTAATCATACTCTAGCCATTAAAGACTGTCGCACTGCGCTGTCTATTGATCCGACATACAGCAAAGCATATGGCCGGCTAGGTTTAGCGTATTCTAGTTTAGAGAGGCATAAAGAAGCAAAAGAGAGCTACGAGAAGGCTTTAGCGATGGAGCCCGACAACGAGAGTTATCGAAACAATTTGCATTTAGCGGAAGAAAGATTGGCTCAGTTAGGCGTTAATCAGAATCTACACAATATGACTGGCATGGACTTCAGTGCTCTTCTGAGCAATCCCGCTTTAATGAACCTGGCGCGTCAAATGATGTCAGATCCGAACATGCAAAATATGATGTGTAATCTCATGTCTGGCAATGCGGAAGAAAGTGGTCGTAGAATGGACGTGCTCATAGAAGCGTAAGCGATTTTATCCATTTTTAAAATGAATGAGAAGAACGCGCGAACATCAATCGTCATTTAACTTGGCAGCAGTTTATTCATTTGTGTAATTTTGTGCAAATGTTTTCCAGAGGTCAACAGTTGGCACAGCAAATGCAGAACGCAAATCCCGAGCTGATCGAGGCGTTGAGACAGCAAATGGGCGGCAATTCCAGTGAAAATCCGGAGCCGCCGCAAAAAAATTAAAAAAAAAAAAAAAATATGACTAATTATGTGATAAGTGTACACGATCTTTCTATTAAGCATGGCTGACTTTTTTCTTCCCGTTTATAATTAGGAACATCAGTTATATACTTTTAACAAACTATCATAAAACGAAAACTTGCGAATCCAAAACAAAAATCGGTCGATCATATTTCATCCTATTTCATCATATTCGAAATGATGATATGTATCTTAATACGTATTCTATACATAGAATTTGTTTTATAGACTAGTTACTGATTACAACTCTACTTGAAGTTTGAAATCGTGCTTGAAATTTCCCTTTTCCTCCTAGCTCCTCTGTTTTTCTGATCTCAGTTGTGAGCAATATTGATAATGACGTGGTGCGTGTACACACACACATTGATAAAAATGCCATAAAAATTCTATTCACAATAGATATCGTTTGTATAATGAAATCATTGATTCTTGTTATTTCGAAGCGCGTATATGAAATATAAAATTTGTTGCTTTGTAAATTTCGAGTGATTTGGGGAAAAGGAGATAAGGGACAGGCTTTGAAGCTCAGATCGATTGTGGATCGGGGTTTGAAATAGAATGGAAACTAGACCAATCGGGACGAGATTCGCTACATCTGGGATCAAGCTTATCTTTGTTCCGATTGGTTGAATTCTAATTTCGATCACGATTAAAGGCTAAGTGCGGTTGGCCGAATTCAGCTGATCGGCCGACGCCAATTGGCAAATTCCAACGGGATGACTAATTCCTCGAAAATGTGTGACGTGCCACAAGTGGCGATAAACGTGCTTCCGAAGTCGGCCGGACGATCGTGAAGAAATAAACGCGTAACAATAATTTTTTTTTATCGCGTCGGGAATTTTATTATCGCAGTGATGCAAGTAGTAACGACTTCGTGACTCGACGCGAGACACGTGCCTCTCGACGTGATTGTGAAATCACGTGCGCGCGACATTTTGTGAGATCCAAGTCGAAACGTCAAAACTGCGAACGCGGGGCGCTACGGACGCGCTCGCACGCACCTGCCGGGACAGTCTCGACACCGCCGCCGTTCTTTCTCCCACCACCGCCACCGTGCTGCCGACAATCTACAGATCGAGGTGTGGCCATCGAGGGCAGCCATTTTCTTGACTTTCTGTCTCTTAAGATTTCAGGTAAATACGTAATTATATCTTAAGTTAACGCCAGCCGGAGTAGTGTGAGGATGCGTGGTGCGCCGTGCGTGCGGGTATCGCGAGCGTGGTCGGTCGCGTTAGAAATTCCGTGAGGACGTTGGACCGGGTGTCCGGTGCTAAAAGAGAAAAAAGCCTCTGCGAGCCAAGAGAGTGAAAGAGAGAGAGAGTGTGTGTGTGCGCGCGAGTGAAACGGGGAAGAAAGAAAAAGAGAGAGAGAGAGAGAAAGAGCGCAAGAGAGGGAGAGAAAGAACGAACGAACGTCGCGCGAGGTCCCTTGAGGGAGTGCCATGCGTCGCGAATCTCGTCCGCTCGTCGGCATCGTCGCGTGGCAGCAAGGCGTGCTCCGAATCGAGTTCTCGTAAACTTGCGGTCGTAAACGTGCGTCCGATTTTGCAATTAAAGTTCCAACGTTCGCTACGCCCGTGTTCCTCATCGTCTGTCTCATCGACTGTCGCTGAGCGATATCCGCACGACGAATCTCTTGGAATGCTCTCCGGTCTGCCCTAGCACTACGTAGTCTCGGTCTAATCCAGTAAGTAAAAAACAAACAAAAAAATGATGTCTTTCACTTCCACGAGGTGGTAATCTTTCCTCATCCTCGCGGCGACTCCCCTTGATACCTTACTCGCTGTTACGCGCCATGCACTCTCGCACGCCGAATACTTTCACATCCCTTTTTCCCCTCTGTTTTTCCTCCCGTGAGATCTATTTTGCTTTTTCAACACCGCACCGTCGCGCACGTTTCGGAGAGACAAGAAGAAAGAATTTACGAATGCGGTAAAAAAAAAAAAGAAACAATGAAACGGACTCTCTTCACACGCTTTTGCGTCCCTCCGTCTCGCCTAATCTCGTCTCGTTGCATGTCCGGCGAGAGATTTTCGCGAGACAAAAAGAAAAAAAAACGTCTCCCATTGTCCTCCCCCGGCGGACAATCAAAAACGATCGACGAACGTTTGTCTCCGTCAACGAGACAGCGGCTCAATCGAGTTTTGAGCGACGTTACACTTGGGAGAATCTGCGGTAAACAGATTCTCGAGTGCGTGCTTTTAACGTGACTCGTTCACAGACACTTGACGTGCCGCAGCATCGCCGGGAGCAACGCCGACTTTGCGCGCGTCTGAGGATTTTTTTTTTCCCGTTTTATTTACACACATTCGCGCTCCGCTTTCTATACGCACGAGTTTGTAGAAACGAAAAAAAAAAAAAAAAAGAATTGACATTTGTGCGTTGAATCTAAATTTGTTTCGAGAAAATCCGATCGAATTCGAAAGGGGGGAAATCGAAAAGAAAGTGCAGAGTGCGCGTTTCTTGACACAATTCCCGAGATCTGTTGCTTACGGTTGTACTTTCTACACTTTGTGTCTCTTATCTCTTATGTCGGGAAGATTAAACAACGGATGATGATTTCAGATGATTCGAGCGAGCAAGACGCGTGCGAGAAAAAGTGCGGATTGCCGAATATCAGCGATATCAATAGCGGTGAATTTTCCCGAGAATCACGTCATCGTTAGCGTCTTCTCGGCACTCACGTCATCGATAGCGTCCTGAGTATCCGCGCCACGCACTCTTCCCTACTCTCTCTATCTCTCTCTCTCACTCCCTCTTCTCTCTCTCTTTCGCACTTCTTTTTACGCTCTTCGACCTTGGCCGATGCGCACTATCTTCGTTGCGGAGAAAGGTATAGGTTAGTTCAGTCTTGGTTTAGACGAGAGGGACCACTCGTCAAATCTGAATCGCATTTTCCACTTTGCTTCCTCCTTCTTCTTCTCGTTCAACGTCCGCGACACACTTTGAATGGAAAATTCGTAAATCTACAAGTGCCCGAAGAAGCTAACAGCAGCATCTTCTCGAAAGACGCCTCTCGCAACTAGATTGGAGGTCATCAGAGGTGATAGTAGTTGTACGTCTTCTGGTGTCTGTCCCTATTGTGTTTGTCGTGTTTGGTAACTTCCATTTCATTTTGACGAAAAGTATCGAGAGAGTATCGCGGAGTTCCAACGCATCCTCTCGACATCAGAAGTTTGAGTCTCTTTCGAGACAACAAGTGATGTGTAGCAACTGTGTTTTGTATATTCTAGGTTACATCGAAGCTTCTTCGCTTTCGTGTAGTTGAAATTTCTATTTACGATCTGTCTACTAGTACTACTTATTGTTGGAAAACATGTGCGCACACACACACGCATACACAAATTTAATCACAATTTTCCTAGATACTTGTGTAGAAATTAACGTTCCTTGTAGTGAGCTTTTTCTTTTGATTGTTATTTGTTAGCACTTTTCTCCTGATTCTCAACTCAATTGTTAATTCTCTTCCACTGTGAACTGTATTTTCAAACCTCAAACCAGATGTGCAAACACTTTTGTCTTTGAAACTCTGTGAGATCTTAGCACACACTATTGTTTTGTACAAAGTGTGATGTACAAAAATGTACATTCAATTTACATCTTATTTGTCTATCACAAGCGGTCTTTTATTATATTCATCAATGGATACACACACATACACACAATATATTGCATGTCTATAAATAATGGTTAATCTAGTGATCTTCTCTCATATCTCCTCTCTTTGTCTTGCATGTGATCTGTATACAAATTTATTGTTTCATCTTAATGCAATAGAGTAGTCCTTCATATGTAATTCCAAACAACTTGGGCAGTTGGAACTGTTTAATATACATAAGTGTGATTTTAGATTTTAATATATCAAAGAGACTTGTTACGTAGCCACAACAAACAAACTCCACTCTATAGTTTTATTTTGAACATGTACATACCAGATATATCAGGTAAAATAGTGTAAAGGCGATTATTATATTTGTATTGTCAAGTTCTAGTGAGGAAACCTCGCACAGCACACACATGTGTATATAATTTGTATTTAAAGTGCCAGAAGAAAAAGAGAGTTGCAAAAGAAATAATGTAACATACATATAGAAACTGTTATATAAAATACTTAAATAAGCGAGGAAAAGTGATATTTAATATATATTTAATGTGTCGAATTTTTTCAGTGAAAACACGAGACTCGTATACGCATTTGTTATTGTTATTATTATATGAATATGTACTTATATACATATTAATATTTGTTGTGTGGCATATGCGATCATCTAGCAGCTTCCTATCTACGTCTAACATAAAAATGTCCACTTAAAACAGATACGCTGAAAGAAAGACTAAAAACATGGGATGCTATGCGGGCCGATGCCTCGGTCCAGGCGATTCGGGATCAGGTACGACCCATAGTCAATATCCATTAAGATTTCAGTCCTCGTAGGTTTCTGCTTTTTTTTTTTTTTTTCGTAACGCGCGATCGTGTGTGTATAGAGAAAGAAATTACGGAAAAACCTCTGGAACAATGATGTCTCTTTTCTCTCACTTGCTTTTTTTCACATTACCCGAGTAGCGGAAATATATCATAGATGAAATAGAGACGAACGAATAAAGTTGAAGTAGCTGGGAGTTGCTTCTTATATAAAAAATCCTGTGAACGAAACATGTTTCCATAGATTGGCTTAGTAAGTAAAGAGGAAAAGAGCTTTGGGGAAAATAATAAAACTATTATATCCTACGAGGTTTGAACGTGAGACTGTTTATTAAGCTTCGCGAAGAAAAGTTGTACATAACACGTGTTATACACACAATCTCTTCATAAAGAGGTTTACCCCCTTATCTTCTTCCTAAATTAATCCTGAAAGAAACGCTTCTTAGCTTTTATATATAGAAATTTTATCGTTATTTCTTTCGTACACATGCTTTCGAATTTTGCTCCAATTCAATTTCTCTCTTTCTCTCTCTCTTCTGCTCGTGTCTAATTTACTGATGCTACAAGGGAAGTAAATGCAAGACCGGTGTCGATACTAACTCCATTTCTTTTTAGCCGTCTCTCTTTCTGTGTTCCTCCTCCTCCGATATATTTTGTAATGTCTCACGTATGTGATCCATATTGTACATATTGCAGACCTATCACACCGCATGTTTTTTAGTTTTTGAATCAGTTAAACGTATCGTTGTTGTACAGTGTCGTGCACCTAGTTGATTGGAAGAAAAAAAAAAAAAAAAACAATCTTGCCTCTTGTACATATATATTATATACATATATATACATCGATTTGCTGTTATTTCCGTAGGCTGTTGTGAAGTATTTTTAATTACACATGGCATTTGAAGCGCCTTTAAGGATTTAAAATTGGTACAGAGTTTACTCTTTTGCACCTATAATGTCTCAAGAATCCTTATCGTAGATAATGTTGCGGTATGAACATTATTATTATTATTATTATTATTATTATTATTATTATTATTAATATTTAAAAACTCGTTTGTACTCGGTGACATAGTATTCATTAATATACGGTGATATACTTTGTGCAAATGAGTCATCGTTAGTAAGAAACGCGATAAAAGCACAGTTATCGGACATTATCGGACCAAGTACCGCGACGCGAAGTGAAAAATTAATTGTAACATTAATTTAAAAAACAAAAAAAAGAAAACTAATATGAGTGTTCGTAAAGTGGGTAAGTTAAATTTTTAAAGAAGTATCCGTTTGAGATAAAAATGTCCTGGAGATAATATTGTTGTATCCGTTCTTGTAAATAAAACCCGTTGTGATAAGTGCAAATTCCGTTTGAGCTAAAAATATATACATTTCTGTTGAAGTCTTTCAGGTAGAAAAAAAAGAAGACAGTATAAATATTACGTATTCCATATGTGTAATACAACAAAAATTTGTCACGCAGATATTATATTGACTTGTTGCAACTGTAAAATTTATTACTAACTTGCAACGCGTTTCAACACATTTATCTATCACACGTTTTGCTTTGTATATTAATCAGTATTCATACACGTGATAAATGTTCTTGAGCAAGCAAACAACGTTTCAAACAAAATTGTACATTTACGTGTCTCATCTACCTATCAATAAATGTATTCTTTTGGAATTTTTTTTTTAGGATTCATGGCAGCCATTAGGAAGAAGTTGGTTATTGTAGGTGACGGTGCATGCGGTAAAACATGCCTGCTCATAGTGTTCAGCAAAGACCAGTTCCCTGAAGTATACGTACCCACAGTATTCGAAAACTATGTCGCAGATATTGAAGTGGACGGCAAGCAGGTAACGTGTTTTTCGTTTTTCTCATGTTGGTTTTCTTTTCAGGAAAAAACTTTTATGTAACAAAGTTTCATTTGTTTCACAGGTGGAACTGGCTCTTTGGGACACAGCTGGACAAGAAGATTATGATAGGCTGCGTCCGTTGTCATATCCAGACACGGATGTCATTCTAATGTGCTTCTCCATCGACAGTCCCGATTCCTTGGAGAACATTCCGGAGAAATGGACACCAGAGGTGAAGCACTTCTGCCCGAATGTGCCCATTATCCTTGTGGGAAACAAAAAAGACTTGCGCAATGATCCTAATACCATCAAGGAGCTCAGCAAGATGAAGCAAGAGCCAGTCAAACCCGAGGAGGGTAGGGCTATGGCCGAAAAAATCAACGCTTTTGCTTACCTCGAGTGTTCCGCCAAGAGCAAGGAAGGTGTGAGGGAAGTTTTCGAAACGGCAACTCGGGCTGCGTTACAAGTATGTCTCAATTATAACAACAATATCTTTCTTAACAATTTTTAGAAAATAATTTATTAAACATTTTGCACAGTTAAGGATGAGAAGAATTCTTATATTTTAACACATAGAAAGCATTCAAAATTCTTTTCTTTTTTCTCGTAATAACCGGGCTTTTGATTATTCATTTTGATTGTTAATACTAACGTGACTTATAAAATTCTAGGTAAAGAAGAAGAAGAAGGGCAGATGTAGGCTTCTTTAAGGTGTAATGTCAAGTGAACCCGGTGCAACACGGGTGAAATAATGGAACAATAAAAAAAATGTAAAAAGAGACACAAATTTAAATAAAATTAAATAAAGAAACAGTCATGTCGAGGCGACGCGGTTGTTGGTGCGTGAAATTCTAGTTTATTTTAATTTGACAACATCTCAGTAGATTGATACTGTGTTTATAATATTGACGTAAACATTTCGACTTTATTTTTTGAATTGTTTTTTTTTTTTTTTTTTTAAGCAAATAATAAAGTTAGAAAAACATATATGGGTAGTCAGTGTAAGATTATAAAAGCTTTAACTCTCATACATATTAACTCTTGCAAATGATTATCACGCACCTGTATACATTTGAACATGTAGTTTTATGAGAAAATAGAATTTCACTTTCAGTATTTTGTATCGAACGTGATAAATATCTACAAATAAAGTATCATGTTGTGTTATTCTAAAAAGAAAGACTTAATTAACTTATTTAATATTGTGATACATAAAAATGTACTTTACAATCTCGTTATGTACATTCGCCTGGATATGTTAGACTGTCATATTGAATTGTTTTTAAACATTGCCGTCTTCTTCGAAGACGGCTATGTCTAACTAACAATGCACGAACATTTAGATGATGATGCTTGCAGGTTATTTTGTCCAGGAATGATGATCCAGCTTGACATGGGACCGAGTGTGATAAATTGAATTAAAATGAACCAAAATTTCACACGCACCAACCGCGTCGACTCTACATGTGGTCTTTCTTTATTTAATTTTATCGAAATAAAATATGGAATTGCGACACTAGCTGTAACGAAGCTAGTCGTAAAACTATCGAGATTGCCAGCCGAAAAAATATGCGATAAAAACATCTTTATCTTTATTTTACTTAATAAAACACGTTTACAACAAAAACGGAAATGCGTTTACACATATACACAGACACATACACACATACACACATACACCATACTAATGTTGTAAACTGGTCGTCGATGAAAAACACACAAAAAAAAACAGAAACTGCTTAGTATAAATTTAATACACGTATACTTTATATTATATATATATATTATATTATTAATTATTATTATACAAAGAAACTGTAATGTATATTGTAATGACTACTTTGATTGTGTATTTTTTAACAGTAATATGAATTGTGCTTCGAGTTTAAAAACGATTAAAAAAAGAAAACTCATACCAAGTATCTTCATCTTACAATACACACAATTATCTTTATCATTGTACTGATTATTACTAGTAGTATTAGTATCTCATTATTAATATTTTACTTATTACATATATATATATATATATATATATATGCATTCTATTATACATATATCTTGGTTTTTTTTATCGTAGTGGCTCTTTATTTTGGTAATAAAGAACATGAAAAAAAAGAACAAAGAATTGAAAAAGAATGCAAATTATATTACTGTGTATAGAAAAAAAGTGATATAACAGTGAAAACAAGCAATACAAGAGTTTAAAGAAACTTGGTTCGAAAAGAAAAGATTTCAAATCTTTGCATTGTTTTTTTTTTTAATCAAAATTGTTGCACCGTGGGCTCGTTAAATGAACGAAGAAAAGAAAGTAGCAAACATTTATTACATTATACAAACGCGCATATAGATAGAAGACCAAACAGATTTACTTTGATCTTTAAGATACCAACTAGATTATAAAAAATTGTGTGTATTTTATTATTATATTTTATTATTATATTTTATTATATTATCTTATATATATATATATATACATATAGTGTTGTATTATTATTATATATATATATATATGACAGTAACATAACAAATATTACACCAGGGCTATACATATGGTATTTATGTATTTCGAAGAAAATGCAATTCTCTCTTTATAATCTAACAAAGCCCGTGATGACTAGATGTGCGGTTTGCGCTGTTTATTCATACACACACACACACACACACATACACATACATACCATTGATATCTTTAGCGTATGATATAATAAGAAAATTGCAGATTACTCGGTCGTGCGTAATTTGCGATTCGATATCTCGATTTTAACGTGTGTGCCACGACTGTGCATTGAGCCAAGCTGCTTTGAACAAAAAGCCGCTTCGCAAAATCATTCTCGACACTTAGTTGTCGTCGTCATAAAGCTCTTCCCGTCTCGCTTTTGCTACTTTCTAAGTGACAAAAAAAAAGGAACGAAATAATGTTACCTATCCTGTTTTGTAGATTCTTATCTTGTGTGTGTATATATAATATATATACATATATACGCAATTATTTCGAATAATAAAATTAATATTGCAAAGCGATTGAACCGACAGTCGCATTAACAATACTTCGCTCTTTCTCTCTCTCTGTCTCTCTCTCTCTCTCTCTCTCTCTCTCTCTCTCTCTCTCTTTTTCGGCGCGTTAATTCGATCGACGCGAACTTGACTGCAAAATTGTGTTCAATAAGTTCCCTCTTCGTTTCTTCAAACGCGCACATAGCGATAGTGTTATCACATACGCTTTCACCAAACTTTTCAAAGGGAAAAAAACAAAGAACGAAGCTTGGGTGATGATTTTTACAACATATACTTCGATATAAATATATACAAACGCGCGCACGATATGTTTGTGGTGAGCGGAGAGAAAAAAAAGAGAGGATTTACACAATTAAGCAATGTATAGAGCGTGCCTGTGTGCTTCGAGAAGCACGTGTGAAGGTACACGCTTTGCTTCTGTATACAAGTTCGTCACATTCACGCGTCGCTGCGAAGCTCGAGAGTTTGTTTTTTTTACGAGTTTCGTGGATAAAAATACTGTTATATGTATAAATATGTGTGTGTGCGTACATATAGACACGCACATATTTATATGTAATTTGTATCAGTTATTCGAGAGGTATTGTACATGTACATATGATATAAAAAACTTCTTACCGTTCTCGCAAACAATGCGAGATATAAACGCGCGTCGTCGAGATTCGAAATCCCGTTGTTTTTTTTTCTTTCAAGAATTACACTCACACACGTATGTAATCACGTACACTCGTTCTGTTACGCGTAAAATAAAACCAAGAACGTGATCAAATAAACACACACACACACACACAACATGCTCGTACATGATAAACAAGTATCTGATAATGAGTTGCGTTATTTTTTCAAACGAACTTGATGGTGTACGTGACATGTGCATGTATGCATACATCTCATATATACAAAGCTCGAATCAAATTGTCTTCTCCGTAGAGTAGATGTCGACTGATTTGTTACGCGAAGAAATTACCAAGGGGAAGGAAGGTTCCGTCTGTGACTCGAGTAATTTTTCTCTTCACAATCAGAAAAGAGGAATCTCGTCGATCTCGAAAATCCGTTTTTTCACACAGCTCTTTCTCTACCAACTGTAACTCTAACTCTAGCTTTTGTATGTAAGACTGTACGATTAAATTTAAACGAACGATATGACACACACACACACACACGCGCACACGTACACGCGTATACATTTAAATTGTAACTAACAATAAACATTTCTTATGATACGACTCGGTAATATGTGCTCTGCTACTAGAACGATCCCTATTAGTTTCCATTAGAAGTCTTGAAAAGGAAAGAAAGAAAAACTATAGAACGATCTTGAATATTTTGTATAAAACAATTTATTTATTATATTTTGTGTACAAACAAAATTGCTGTCTCTTATCATAAATCGAAACACGTAAAATGGAATGGAGCGTTGTTGCTTTCTGTATAATCTTTAATAATCCTTTAAACACACGCGGAAAGCATATTGTTGTTATTATCGGAGAATCGAGAAAATCAGTTCTGCGCGCTTTATACAGCGTCTCATTTGTATTTGTAATCAATTACAAAGTGTATGATATACATGTAAATAATCCTATAATCTAAAAAGACATCCGAACATTCTTCTTCAACATTCTTCATTTTTCACTTATTGCAAAAAACGTTTCACTCCTTACATTTGCACTCTCAATATTCTATCTTTCGCACATTCTTGTGTGTGTTGTTACATGAGGAAAAAACTCTCAGATTATTGAGTCTTACATAATAGAAATTCTAGGATCGAACTTCGCTGTATCTTACAACTCGTCGGTTCTGGGTTTGACCGAGTTGCCGCTGCGATCGTAGGCCTTGAGCTGGTTAGTGGCGTGCTTGGCGATGTACTTGATGAAGTCTTCGAGCTCACGACCGCCTTCGTACTTGACCGGATTGTCCTTCGCGTCCTTGGGTGCCCAGTAGAGAGTGGGGAAGCCGCGTACTTCGTACGGAGCCGGCACGTCGTTTGCCGTAGCGTCCATCTTGACGATCTCGACGTCTTCATCGGCCAGCTTCTCGCCCAACTCGTCGTACACTGGTGCCAGTTTCTTGCAGTGACCGCACCACGGCGCGTAGAATTCGATCAACGTATCCTTGCCGTTGTTAATTATCACCTCGTCGAAGTTCTTGGCTACCGCGACTTTCACGTTACCCGTGTTGCTCTCCGGAATCGGCTCGGACTTGAGATATGGTTCCAAAGTGCCAGCTTGCAGATCCTTTAAGAACGCTTCAAACGCATCCAGAGAAAAGTCTTTAAGAACAAACTTCTGATTCTTATCATCTCGAGCTAAAACAACCGGCTTGTCGCCTTTCGCATAATCAATGCCAAAGTCATTTAGTTCGTGTTGGAAGTCATCTTTGGAAGCTACGGCGAAATTGAATTCAGGGAAGTCTTTGGCAACCTTGATGATTCTATTGCGCCAGTAATTCGTGCCTTTGGCGTTTTTCATGTAATCCACGTTGTAATAGGCAACAACAAGAGGATTCTTGAAGTCTTGCGCGTTGTCGCGAGTGCGAACGCCAGCAATACCGTGGCTGCAAAACAAAATTAGCACCATATAGTGATTCTGATAGTCGATTATGAAATTTGAAGAAAGATCAAAACTTACTAGTTCTTACTGATGAATTCGTTCACGTCACTGATAGAGTCGCTACCTTTGTACACTACGCTGTTATCCTCGAATTTGTTGTGGAGTATCTTTGGTCGATAAAGAATAATGGCATTTCTGAAACAAGATATATGCATAAATATATATTATAATCAATTGTCTTCACATCTTCTTATCACATTACTGTATAACTTACTTCTGGGACACCTTGTCCAAAAGTTCTTTAAGCGAAGTGTGAGCAAATCTGACTTTCTCCCTGAGTTTCTTAGAGACTGTGTGGAAAGCTGCAGCCAAAGGAGAATCATTCTTTTCGAAATAACCTACCACACTAACATCATCTGCATCTAAGAACGTCTTGTGAGTCTCTACATTAGTTAATTCTTTAGATGCTGGTCCTACTTGAGCCTAAAATAAAAAATATTCATGAAGAACAGTTGTGCCATGAAACTCTTTTTGGCAAAAATATAGAAATACATAGAATATTACCTTCATGTACTTAACAATACCCTGTGCCTCTCTTGGACCATTATAGTCGGATCTCAGCTCATTACCCTCAAAGATTTTCAGTGTGGGATAACCACTAACGGAATACTTGTTGCAGGTTTCTTTCCCAGATTCTGTACAATCGACCTTAGCCAGTGTAATAGGTGGATCGTTACCTATGAGCAACTCTGCTGCCTTGGCATATTCTGGTTTCAAGCGTTTACAATGCCCACACCTAGCAATAAAATGAATATTCTATTAAGTCAAACAGAATTATTGCAATTTTCTTCATTGAAAAATAAAGATTGCAACTTTTCTTTACAATAAAAGTAGAACTAATGCCTTTAGCGTAACATGTGTGTAAATACATACACAGCATTAGAACTAAAACTTTTCATACATCGGCATTTGGATACAGATCTTTCAAAGACCTTTGATTTGAAAAGACCATTTCCGGTATTTTGGGAAAGGAAAGATAAGAGACTTTTTGGTGATAATACAAGTTGATTTTATCACAAAAGATAAGAGACTGTGCTTTGGTTCCTACAAACGTATTTGTCTTACTTTTCGGTCTTGCTCTGCGAACAATTATAGTGTTGTAGTACTCCTTTCTTTTTTTTTTTTTTTAATGTGCAGAATTCTAAGTAAACCGTTTTATCGCGCAAGTGCAATATAGCGCAACATAGCCGCTAGGCTAGAGGCACGGGCGAAGGTCTTCTTTCTCACCATGGTGCGTAAAACATGACGAGGGTGTTCTCGTGACGCTCGAGCTCGACGTCAAAGGTCTTGTCTGTGAGCTCCAGGACATCTTTCTCGTCGGCGAGAGCACCGAGCAGAAGCAGCGGTAGAACAACCAGGCACCTTCGCAGCATCTTCGCAATGACGGTACGTGATCTCACTCCGCGGGTCACAAGTAACACTGCCTTATCTTTAGTCCAGTCGCGATCTTCCTGTCGCCGTTCCGTTCAATCTCGCGGACGTGGCTCTTTCACAAGCCCAGAGCGCGATTCGCAGCAGTATGTACACGACGCGACCGGAGCGAAGTGTTGTCGCACACTGATTGGTCGGTCGGTCTCCCACCAGGACACGCGTGTGTACCCGGTGTTCGAAAAGTAATCCAAGTCGTCCGTCATCGTGTTCGCAACATAAATCTAATTGTTCAGTTTAAAAACTGCTCACGGACTGTGCCAACAAGCTCTTGCTTATTTAATATTGATCTTCTGGCGAAAATGTATTCAAGATTTCAATCAAGACTAGAAATTTAGGCTAAGACTGATAAGACCGAATTTATTTTCAAAGGTAGTATAACCACATTTTTAAATGACCAAGCTAAGTGTTTATTGTTCAGGAAGCATTGCATAGAACTGGGAAAACCTGATATCAATTAACGGAGAAATTGTCCCTACGGATTGTTGTAGGAGCTCTCAAAGTTGTGCTCTTGGTATTTGACATTTATCTACTTTTCAAAATCACCAGGTATACAACATAATTCCAAGACGGTCGGCAACGTGTTTTCGTTAAAGTGGGAGAGAAAGGCTGTGGGCGGCTGTGTGGTGCGTGTATATATTTGTCCGACTCCAAAAGCGGCTTTTCGCCGGTTATTCACCGGCTTGCCAGTTAAAAACGCACGTGGTTTTATTTCATACTTTACAATAAAAAAGTTTTTAAAACCTCTGGGTAATATATTTTGTTTATATCAATTAAATGTATATATTGGAAAAGAAATACACATTTTGTATATTGTATAAATGCAGTCATTTATGGTATAAGTCTATATATATATATATATATATATATATCCGGCTTATCTAAAATGTGGCAGTAATCTAATTTATATGTACAACGGTATTGGAAAAGAAAAAATTCGTTGATTGTTGTTTTTTTATTCTAGGAAACTTTTAATAATCAAAAGTCCCTCTGTTCATATACAAGTCTGATATAAGATTATCGATACAACGAAGACAGGTTTCGTCCATTTACGTGTATACGCGCGTGTTTACACGTATGCACACATGTACACATGTGTATACATGTACACACACGCCATATATATAATTTATATATTTATATATAATTAATATATACTGATTATTTACAAACATTGTTACATTATGTAAACGACGACATTTATAAACGCGTAATTTATAGGGAAAAGATGAACGTATTTGTAAAGAAAAGGAAATGGAAGCAAAAGAGAGAGAGAGTAAGAAATGGAAGTATGTCTGCAATAAATTCTGAAGAATCAGCGAATTCGCGCTAGAGAGGCGGGTTTTTGACAGTCTTCTTCTAATACTCTGCGAGCAAGAGTTTTTTTGTTCCAATTGTTGTTAGGTGTAAATATTTAATTGAGAGAGAAGAAAATAACACGAAAAGTATTTAAGATAATTTATATTTGTGAAAGATAAGCTTGAAATTGGTCGTCAAAGTTCTTTCTCATCAATCAAAACAAATTAATTGGAAAAGTGTGTGATGTGTTGTAAGATAATGTACATTTATATTATTATCGATTCTTTTTTATGAGATTTTTGTTAATTAATTTGATCGTCAAAGTTCTTTCTCATCGATCAAAACACGTTAATTGGAAAAGTGTGTGATGTGTTGTAAGATAATGTATATTTATATTATTCAATCGATTTTTCTTTTTTGATGAGGCTCTTTAATTAGTTTGCACATTTCTTGTGACACATATAAACATTTCACTATCATCATTAAATCCATGTTTGCCATTTCGAAGCACTCACATCGCCAGTTTAGTTTCCTAGTGAAACTGGAATTTCACATTCCAATGAAGAAATGTAGTAATCGCGGAAAAGATAAAGTACGGAAAGAATTATCACAAAAAAGAAACCTAGAGTTCAAAAAAAGTTTGATAAAAAAATAATACATATATCATTAGAAAATAATACATATATCATTAGAAAATAAATACAAAAATATAATACGTGTTATATATTTTATTTCGTTATCAAAAAAGATGACGGTATAAAATATCGCAGTGCGGTTAAAATTAGCATTTATGGACGAAATCAAGCTTAAATATTTCGCAAAATTGAGATCTCACTTCGTACGTCAGTCAAACAAAAAAGACTTTTTGTCGCTACAATAACGAATTAACAATTGAGAAATGTAATAATTGAAACTATACTTTCGTACAACTTTTCCTACATTTCTTCACGATTCACCGCGTATACATTTTTGAGGATGCTCGCACAGAGTATTTTAAGAAATAATCGAGATTTGTGTATGTGTGTATGTGTGTGCGTGTGAGTGCGAAAGAAGCTCACGAGAACATTGATATGACAAATGATGAAGGGAAGAAACGCAAAGAAAGAAAAAAGGTAGAGAGCAAACGCATTAAAGAAAACGGCGCTTTATAATACACATCATCCCGATGCAACTGTACAACTATAATACATTCGTACATCAGCCGATGCTTTATAAATTAAAAGGAAACAAGATCCATTCGCCTACGTTCTTATCACAGGCTACGAATGTAAGGATTTTATTTATTCGACGGGATGGTTGGTCACCATCTGTCCGTCCTCAAACAGCGAGAAGAGACAAGCGGAAACCTTAACGGACGTATCGTAGAAAAGTGATTTTTTTTTTTTTGTTTTTTTATCTCCTTTAAGCTTCAGAGAAGACGTTCGATGGATACGTGTTTCGGGAATAATGATGATGATGATGACGATTGACGCGCGTGATCATGTAACGTGTTTGGTAATCTCGCGCTCGAATTATTTGCGTGCGTCGAATACTTCCTCGAGTACTTACTCGCTAGATTCGTTTCTTCGTTATTGCTTACCAGTTACATTGCGAGGATTTACGACAAAAACAAATTCGGGATTGCAAATGAAGAATTCGTTTCGCTACGTTGATATATTATTTTTGAGAAACAAAGCTATTAACATACACAGTAAAAAATAAAATGTTAATTTTAATTTGAGTGGACCTTTTGAGACATATAAAAATGGTTAAAGTAACTCATTCGTCATATGTTACTTATTGACAAACTAGTAATGTTAAGGAAGTGACACTTTACATTTATATTTGTTATTTTCACTTTAACTGTAAAAATAAAATAACATATTAAATAATTAGAAGAACAGTTGCAATAACTCGTAAGAAATGTGCTTGTGATCTTTTTGACGTACAT
>QVOB01005306.1:0-59606 GCA_014839585.1 Pseudomyrmex concolor
ACACACGCGCGAGCTTCCAAGGACGTATGCCAAAAACTCACTTCAAAGTGTATTTTCCGACTGGATTTTCCGCATGCGAAACTCTGACTTTGTCGAGCTCACTTTGATCCGGTTACTTTTTCGACGGCGGCCGTCGAAGACACTCTTTCTCGAGACTGTTTGCGAACCGAGATACGTCTGTAACTCGACAAATATCGCGTTACCAATTCCACGACTCTTTTCCCATCCCCTCGGCTCGCCGCTTTCTTGAGAGGATGCGTTTTAGGTCGCGAGGTATTGACCTACTGAAGCGACGACCCTCTCGTTGCCTCCTCGTATCATCCCTTCGTTCATTATTTACACCCTCGCAGCGAGGCGAGGTGAACATGTGAAGCTGCGCGACCCTTGGCGAAAGAAGCGGGGGCGCACCGCGCGTCGCGCACTTAATTCTCCTTGTCTTTTCAATCCCTTTTCAACCCTGAGCAAGTGGGCCGCACTAGGCTACTGAAGATACTGGCGAGAAAGCGTTATCGGACGCCCCGGAGTGGCTGCCTAATGATTTTGATGTATTATGAAGAGTGCGTGCGTGCTCGTTCGTGAAGGCGAAGCGCGAACGACTCGAGGATTTAATTGCGAACTCCCTTTTGACCTTACGTAAGTGTTTCCTATTAAACGATAAGCGTGAACGAGTATCTTAATATAACTTATCTTAATATAACTTATCTAAGATCAAGAAACCACACAGGAATTGAGATTAAAAATAAAATATTCAAATCTTTCATTTATAAATTTATAAGCGACACAGAAAATGCTATTTGCGTTAAAATTTCTATCAAAGAAAACTTTGCGCTAAATCTGTCAGTATTTTGAAACCTACTTGAAATAAAAATGTCAAAGTGATAAAATCTGAACGTCACTATCGCGCTACAGCTTAATGTGGAAAGCAGTTGGAAAAAAGAAAAACATTTGTTCCATCACGTAGCCAAATACACGAGTGCTACGAAGAAAACTCGATTTATTGCGTATCGACCTTTCGTTTCCAACTAATACCTGCAAGTGATATACGTCGCGGCGAAGTGGATTTTCCGCAAAAACGCGAGGCAAAGCGTCGCGTCGCAGTCGCCACCAAGCTCGTTCCATCGCCCATCGCGGGAACTTGCGCGCGCGCGCGCGCGGGAAGCATATTTTTCTCTCTTCCCTCTTTTTTCCCGGAATCGGGAAAAGGGGAAGGGAGTGGCGAAGTGGCACCCGCCACCCGCGGCGACGTTGACTCCGCGGTGTGCCGCTCCGCGTATTTGGACTAATTTAAATATCAGTTCGGCAAAGGGCGGCTTGTAAATCTATCAGCCGTGTACAAATTTATGGGCGAGGCGCGTATGGATGTTTTATTTAGTAGCTCTCGCGCGCATCGCGCACTCGGTTTGGGTTAGGCACCCGCGTGTATATAAGGTGCTTCATGAATAAAATATCACTGCTAATGCCCGGAGGCCGGGCGACGCGTTTTTCTCTCCGAAGATGCGTCGCGCGGGCGCGCCGGTTTCAAATAAAAAAATAAAAAAAAAAGAAAAAAATAACATGAACGATCGCAATGCGTTACGTTGCATTTGGGAAAACGCTCGTAAATAATCGGGCGAGAAAATACTCGATTTGGCCCTTGTCCTTCTCGCACAATATCGTCGCGCTATCGATTCCGGCATATTTTCATTCGCGGCACGGCTCAATTCGCTGTCATTTGTACCGCGCTTCATGGAAATTCGAACATAATCTTCCGACAAACTCTCATCTGCATTATATTTGTATGAGCATCGATTTAAAATAAAATATTCGAGAATTACTGGTATTTATATTTAAACGTATCGGTTCGCGCAGAAATAAATTGTAAATTTTATTATTGGCATATTATTCTCGTTGGTTTTTCGACCTTCCGTCGGAAGAAGGTCGAAGTTGCGCGACGCGTTGTACTTTGAAAGTGTTCGAGAATTCACGCTCTCTTCTTTGCACTTGTGAAGTATAATTCATCTGTGACAGTTTCAATAATGAGTTTTGTCGACAACCTCGACGTCGGAAGCGTCAAAGCGAGACTGTCCCGCTGTGCATCAAATATAGTGGTTCCGACGGCCGACGGATATATCATATGATGATACACACGGGGTATGTAGAACGCAGATACAATTCTATCTCATTATGTTGCTAAAAAAAAATTGCTATCGCTACAAGATTATTGAAGAAACATCGTTATTATAAGTTCTCTTGAATTGTGTACGTACATACGAATGTGGATGTTGACCAAAAATTCACAGGCAACAAAATCATTTAGAGAACTTAAGTTATAACAGAGGGATTCTCGGGGAGAGTTACACGAAATATTCTACGAATATTTTTTTTTCTTTTTTTTATTTGTATGTCAAACGCGACAAAATTTTCGGATCGCGCGCACACTTCCACCAATTAAAGCAAGCATTAAAATAAAATTAGTTTGAAACTCGCGTAGCAAGGGAAAATGCATCGGGGATCGCTTTTAACGAGTTTCCACGTCCGCCTGAGATCTGCATTTTATTATTTCTGCCGTAGCAGTTAAGTAATGACGGTCCCTCGGCACAGTTCGAGGGCATCCTTCGACAGGAAGTCGAGCGAACT
Organism: Pseudomyrmex concolor; assembly: GCA_014839585.1. Lineage (NCBI taxonomy): Eukaryota > Metazoa > Arthropoda > Insecta > Hymenoptera > Formicidae > Pseudomyrmex > Pseudomyrmex concolor. The sequence continues at coordinate 2,617 of QVOB01005306.1, forward strand.
GCGAGCGGATACGGGCGCTATTTGCATTCGCGGTTGTAAAGAAGGCGAAAAGCGATCGGCTTTCTCTCTCTCTTTCTCCATCATTCCGATAATAAAGACAGCCCGCAGGATAAACCGACCCTCTTCTGCGTCTTGCATCTCCCCCAAAAGAAACGCTACGGAGAAAAACGAGGGCGACGCAGCTTATGCTGCGAATAAAGCTCGAGAAAAAAGGTACGTTCGGGCGAAAGAGACGTTCGCCGTACGCGAACTTTTATTTTCGCGGCTTCGGGAATTTTCCCGGACCGGCTTTATCTTTACAGTCGGCCATCCGCGCGTGTGGCACCCTTACCGAGCTAATTTCCTCTTCACATTTGATTTTCACGGGCGGCACTTAACGCCCTACGATCCGACGGCCGCAATAAGTTGTTGCGGCGGTCTTTACGGTCTCGAGCTACGAGCCTATCCGCCTGCCGCGCGCTGGTTTTATTCCATCGCGCGTATAATATTTATCTCGGGTTATCACTTACTGTCGGCTTTAAAGTGAGCGGGAGATGCGGTAAAAAAAAAAAAGGATAATGAAAAGTCTAAGGAAAATTATTGAACAAAAGCATCACTTCAAGTGCGCAACTATTTTTCTATTCAATACTGCTTGTTGAATATTAATTTTTAAGAAGGACGAATAATAATATCAGAAATAATCGAGTATTTCACGATTCTCTCTTTCTCTCGTAAACTTTCGCACATTTTCTACGGTGAACTTTTCCCGCCTCGTTAGAGAAGTGTTTAGCAACAGCTTTAGATTAAAAATAATGGTTGTGCAGGCGAATTTACGGCGGCGATTATGCAATTTATCTCGGCGCCGCGCGAAGGTACGCCACTCGTAGCCGCGCGTGCCCATTAAACGCTCGAAAGTGCACGCGTGCGCTATTGTGAGTGCGCACTTTACATAACAGTAAACTTTGTATGCTAACTGCGATGCATATGAGACTCGTTACCACGCCTAAGTTTGAGTAATATCGGAATATCGAGTTGATGTTAATGATCCCGGAAATGAAGGCGGATAACAAAAATAAATTCAGGGAAAATCAGATGTATATAAAAAACAATAAATAAATGCGAGAAGGTGTGTCATGTAACGTAAATCTTGAGATAAATTTATAGAGTTTTAACTCACATTTTCTTTCTCTCTCTCTCTTTCTCTTACAGACGTCGGAAAACTCAGAGACATCGCCTTCCGTTTTATCGTGCTTCTGCGTTTTATATCGCGGTTTCTTTCTCGTCCCTCGTACTCCGTTTACGATTTTCTTCAGAAACGACGGGCGAAACAGCTGGCTGTGACTGACTTAGGAGCGCCGCGTGGCGGGAAATAAATATCGTAAAAATATGCCAAATAAATGCAAACAATTCAAGGCACTGACTGTTTTTGCAGCCAATTGGGTTTGCTTTAACGTCGGAATCGTATAAGAACGTCACGAAAAGCGTCTCGTCTTACCCTCATGGTTATTATTTTCTGTTTTATTGGTTTCTGCGCCATGCATCTCTCCTCTCTTTCGTACCTCCGATCGCCCTTCATACAAACGCACGCGTACGCACGCATGCGGAACTTGCGCGGTACAACGACGCGCGCAGACGTGCGTAACGTCCGTCGTAAAAAGCTTTTTATATCGATCCTCCGAAAAAAAACCCGGTCGTTATTCGCAAATTCGGGAGAAGTACCGCTAAAGAGCTATTGCAAAAATGATCGGCGCGACGCTCGCATGCCGCCGCCATTCGATGCTCCCGCGCGCAATTAGGTCAAACCGGTCGTTAAACGTTGTCCGCGTATAACGACGACCGTAAATTCAGCTTCCCGATAGCGTCCCGTCGCGATCGCTCTAATTACTCGTTTCCGGTCCCAATGGCTACTCAATGTTTTCCGCGACGCTTCAATGGAAAAGTTTCGAAAATGGATTGGAGTAGTGCGATCGTATACGCGCGAGAGAGCCGACCATCCAATTCCCGTGAGTATTTTATAGCGCGCAGACAGAGTTTTGAAGGTGATTCCGCCCGGTTAAACGCCCGTCTCGTAGGATGCACAAACCGTGTATCCTAGCTGAGTGCATCCTGCATATCTATTTCGTTCCGTGTGTGTTTTATCTACAATTCAATTGTCTACAATTCGCACTGACTATTGGCGAAAAGAGAAAATTTTCATTACACAAAATTCATTGACGATTACATTAAATAATATATAATTACGAAGTAACACTCTTTCAGTTCCGAACGATCAGATCCGATTAATTCGCCTCGCTTTTACCGCGAGGAAGCATAACGCGCGCGGAAGCTCGCGCGAGCGATAAGCGCGAGAATGACGCGCGAAAGGGAGCGAATCGTCGGGCAAAGAGAGGCGAGTAATGCCCCGAGTATGCCATATAAGATCTGCCGCGCGAACATCAGCGAAGAGCTCTCGTCTCTCTTTCTCTCTCTTTCGGCCAGTACCTTTTGTGGGCTGAGTCAGCGTAAGAATAAAACGGATTTGCCATCAAGGCGTTACTACTAGCATTAAATAAAGAAATATAGCCCCACGGCTTTCGCGTCCACTAAGGCACATCTCCCGTGCGCGCTCAGTCAGTCGCTCTCTCTAAGCATTCGTGCGTTAGCACTAAACTATATTACAACCGCAACGCCGAACAGAAGAAAACGCGCAACCGACTGACGGCATCGTAGTTTCGCGTGCACACACACATATATATATATACAGACACCGAACGCCGGTCCGTGGCATGACGGATGCCTTTACGAGGCCGTGATTTATTTTATTATTGGCAGTCGAGGGCGTTATAATCCTCGACTGGGAAATGAAGCGATTTACGAAGAGGAGCGCCAGGCGCTCGCGCGTGTGCTAGCAAAAATTCGATCGAACGCACTAATACCGTCCCGCTTTATAGATCGCGCCGTAGAACTCGCTCGCGTTTACGGCCGCGAATCGAAATTACTCGTCTCGTAAAAAGCCCGCTCCGTATTCGCGCGCGAGAGACTTTCGGGAAAGGGCGCGCGGGTATTGCACGAGTCATAACCGACAGCTTTTTGTCGTTTGCTCTAAAACGAAGTAACCGTTTCACGGCTATTTCGCGAAGTCGCCCGAAGGCTCGGGCTTTACATCCTGGTTTTCTCTACGCCTCCGCGGTCGTTGCGTATGTCTGCTTGTTTATAAAACGGCGTCCTGACATTTTCAAGTATCCATTTGCAAGGATCCGATCGGCGTTTTGCCGTTTACTACGACTTCAAATTCCCTTCGTCTTCGTATACGACGACGAAGGGGAGAAAGCGAGTCGCATCGTCGAGATAAATTAAAAACTCTTCACGTAACTTCGAACGATCGATGGCACTGAAGTACGTACGTACAGCCCGAGAAAGCGTAAAAAAGAGTGAAAACGGGAGACATTGGCAAAAAGATAAGAAAAATAAAAAAAAAAAGGATATAGAACTTCGTTGCAGTCGGGTTTAAAGTTCATGTAGCAACTTTGAACGGAATATATAAGAAAATTAATTTTGACCGATAAAAGATATATATATATATATAGTAAATCAATGATAACATAAAAGTCGGTTTAAGTCCTTAAATTAAAAAGCGCACACGGTCAAGTTTGAATATTATATAGGTACGTATCCGCGTACTGAAGAGTTTATTTATAAAATTCTAAAGTTTTCTTAATAAATAAACGGTGAGATGTTTAAGAGCGGTTCTCATTACGAAAATTGAACGAGCACGAACAATGAGCATTAACGGAATGTAAGCGCGAGAAAATCAAGGATGCACGAGAGCGTAAAAGACGACAGAAGAGGGTATTCGAATATAAGACGAATAGCAATCGTGTCGTTTTCGCACGAAGTCGATTTGACCGAGGAAGGAAAGTCGGCAGGCTAAGAGAAGAAAGAGAGAAAGAAAGAGACTCGCATTTAGATGTTGCGGGGACGAGATTGGTGAAGAAGTGAGCGCCGCCGTTGCGAGGTAGCGGTGATGAAGGTGCGTGAGCATCCTGGCCGCGATCCTTTCAAGATCCTTCGGATCCTCGTTTTAATTTTCTTCGCGGCTTGATTTCACCCTCACCCTGGTCTTCGACATCGAAGCACCAACCCCCGAGAGCCGAGTGGAGGTTTCTGACTGCGCCCACCCCAATGTCGTCTCTCAAGGAGTGTAAAGTCTCGGCACCCTCGGCTTAAAAAATTGATCCGATATCTCGCCGTGTTGGCCCCGCAATCCCGGGGGGACTGAAAGGGACAATACCGTGAGACGAAGTATGGGAGAAGGAGGGGAACTTGTGTTGACGAGAAAAGGAGAAAGCGTTGAGATGGAAAGGGACAGGAATCACGGAATAAAAAAAAAAAAAAAGGAATGGGAGCGGTACTAGTGAGAAGACTAGGAGGGATGGTCTTGCAGTGATTATATCCGACAACCACCCCGAAAAACTTTGGGACACCTCGTTCTTTCCCTCCCGTTCCTCGTTTCGTCGGTTTTTCCATTAGAATACGAATAAAAATACTTTAAGCAATCCCTCTTCTTTGGACGCGACACTTATATTTAGAAATGATGTTCTTTATGTCGTTTTTCGAGTAAGAAATATTACTGTAAAAGTTCTTCAAATATATATACAGTGAGATTCTTCAAGAAATAAAATTCTTTATACAAGATCAAAAGAATAAAGAATTGCTAACGTATAAAAATTAAAACTAATAAAAACAAATTGTTACACAAAAAAAATTGGAATTTGCTTCAATCAAAGACGTAATAAGTTATCATAAAAATAAATAGATCATTCACTTGCATACGTGATTAATATTTAGATTCTTAAAGCAATTATCTGCTGTGTATAGTTCGATAATATTGATGTTGCATCAACATTATCAGGATACATTTCAATTAAACTGATGCTGTTCAACATCATTTTTTTTCCGTGTATAATGAGAGAAAGTGAGAGATTAATTAATTTAATTGTTTAAAACATACTAAGCATTAAAATAGTTATAATACGGAAATCTTATAATCACACAAGAAACATATTATCTCGCACTTGCAAACAAATTCATTATCTTGATCAAAGCCACGAAGATCGTTCGAGCTGTTGAAATCAGCGCACAACGTTATTGCAATCTACTGACACAAAGGAGCGAGCGACGGTTAAACACTCCGACGATATCCGAGCGATATCATGGATGGTAACGTTAATATCGGCAATATTCGGTAGAGTTACGATCGGACCATCTTCAAAGTCGCACGAGGAGCTTTTCCTCTAACTTATATGTATAGCCCAGGGGACATTATGCAATATCCTACCTACTCCAAAGTTTCCGACTATCAACGGTGCCGACGACGACGACGACGACGTCGACGACGACGACGACGATGTTCGCCCGCTACCAGCGCGTCGTCTCATCCGGCTCAGATCTACCTTAAGTGCTCTCGAACAGGCGCTGAAACCCGACATCGAGTCTGTGCAACGCGAGCCAGCTCGATATCGTCCGAATTTCCGTTCAACAAGACGGCGTCGTCGTCGACGAGCGTATTCCCCGGTCATGCTCCACGATGGCTCAACGTTGTACAAGGAGAGGACATCGTTGTCGTCCTCTCTCGCCCCGCGCGCGCTTTAATGCCGATAGGAGCGAGAGCTCGGCTAGACGAACAAGGAGGATTTAGCGGCGAGGAGGAAGGCACGCGGGGGACGCGCATTAAAGGAACTCGACATGGTGCGCTTTGTGCACTCGAGGTACTTGGGTCGGTAACCCTGGTCTCTCCTTCTGGCTGATCCTAACCTAACCCAAGGAAGTAATATCCCCGTCGTTCTCTGGCCGCTCGTCTAGATTGTCGTTGACTCGTAAGTTACGTCGCGTAAAAGCGTAAAGCTTGTAAAGAACGGCCACTCCGCCGAGAGACGAAACTTCGGGGAATTCGCGAAGTCGCGATACGGATACGTGGCGCGCGGATGCCACGCACACAGACGCGTAACACACGCGCGACATAAGAAACACGAGAAACGAGGGAGGAATGATGCGGACGAGTCGATCTTTCCTTCCTTCTTTCTTTTTCTCTTTCTGTCTCTCTTTCTTCTTTTATCTCGGGTAGGTGGTCGTTCCCTGGACGGTCGGCGATATGCGGGGGACTGGGAAATTAAAATAGAGCCCGCAGAAAGAAAGTCGCAAAAGAGCGCTCTCTCTCTTTGTCTCTCGCCCGGCGTCGTTTGTGTACTCGAAATTTTATTGCGTCGCGAGAAAGACAGAAACCGACGCCCGAACGACGCGGGAGAGATTTTTGACCTAAATGTCAGAGGTGACCGGACCGCGTTGGCATGATCAAATTTCCGTTGCTTCAGAGAATAGCTTGTGGGAAAAATCCGTGTTCCGGGTTCAAGAGATTACGATCTCAATTTCTTACTCCCGAGTGAGCGACCATTTGACCTATTTTCGTGCAACTCGTTGCCGAAGTGCATACTCGCGGGAATCAATTTATTTTTCACAATCCTGCTCTCGATATGATATTGCATTCGATGATTTTTCGAACAAAGAGTATTTTTAGAAGATTAAACACAATGCAAAGCAAAACAATTGTTTTTCTTACTTTCGTCGAGTTAATTAAACATATTACTTTTATATATTTAAATGAAATTTGCAAATATTATACAAAAAAAAACACAATTGACGTAATTCACCGCAAATATAAATAAGATCGATGAATAATTATTATTTAAATGCATTAACACAGCGCGCTCTGCTCATGCACGCTTCGTTCTGTTATAACGCAACGTGCAACTCTCATTTGTCACAACTCACGATTTAACACAAAGGATTCATACATCACGGCAGCCTCCACTATTCAAACCGAGCACGCGCATAGTATAAAATTTATTGTTGCTCTCCGAATATCTAACCGAGAACTTTCAAAAGACGCGTCTCGGCAACGAATTTTATTACCAGCGTCAGCACACACAAACAAGTTTCAATTCGTCCGACGAGCGAGTCAAATCTCCCAATGTTGGACATTATGCAAACTAATTACCTCTAACGAGGCATGAATGGTGAAGTAATAGCGGGTTAATTAAATGGAAGTTTATTACGAGTGGAACACGGAGTTCGAAGGAATGCTCGCGTGAGAAACGGCGAGCGCAAGTTTTCCGACCAACGAGAAGAAGGACATTTGAGCGAGACGTGACACACACATCGGGGCGAGAGGTTTTTAGTGCTCCCTAATGAGAAAAGATGTCGGCAAAGGGTTCTTACGCGTCTCTTCTCTCTTCTCTCTGTCACACTTGAAGCGTGTTACAATGGGAGCGCGTAGCGAGAGGCTCTTCAAGAGGTTCTCTTCCTCGCGAATCGAGCGATTCCGCGTGTGCGTGAGAGCGAACGGGGGGCGGGGAGGAGAGACGAGCGAGACGACGAAACGCGAAGAATAGGAGAGAAGAGACATGCGACTGGCGCCACTTGGGCAAACACGCTCACCTTAACTCTTACTTAGCACCTTATTTCCATATGATTGCAAAACCTGACGAACGCGCGCTTTGAGATTTGCTCGGACAGTTCGTTTTTCAGATTGCACGGAAACCTTTTCTTTCATCTCTTTCTGTCTCTCTTCTTTTTCTCTCTCTCTTTTTGTTTGTTGAATTTTTGCTATTTTTTAGTACACAACGCAGATTCTATTATTCCGTTATTAATTTTAATCTGATGTATGTATTTTTAATTTAGTTTTTGGCGCTTTAAAAAATATTATTTCAAAGCGCTTTTATAAGTAAAGCAAATTTACTCATTCTCTCTCTCTCTCTCTCTCTCTCTCTCTCTCTTTCTCTCTTGCTTTTTTCTTACTGCTCTCACAATGCTGCATAATAAATCACACTGACAGCTCGACGTGCAATTATAGAAATATTTTTATTTAATCATAATTATATCCATCCGCCTACTCGATGTTGCAACAAGTTGCTTCTAAAGCAAGACTGCGTCTTGATTCAAGTGTTGAACCAGCTTGATCTATCGATCATGACTGGTAAGGTCATCACTGTCATCGATTGCTTTACAAACGCGACAAACCGTATCGACTATCCATCTTTTTTGTGCATAATTTTCTTGGCGCGCGCATGCGTATAAAAGAAAGAGCAGAAATTTTTTTTAAATATCTTTATACATCGAGTAAACAAAAAACAATCGCAAGATAAGCAAGCGTTCGTGTCGCGTTAATAATAGTTATTCAAGTAGGTTAATTGACTTGGCAAGGCGTGCGCCAATCTCTGACAATTACTTTATGCACTTACAGGCGAATGGATCGTTTGTCTCGGCATATTGACGCTAACATCGTCATCCGGGGGTAGCGCAGCAGTAGCAGCAGCAGCAGCAGCTTAAGATGATTCTCTAAAATACGATCCACGGACAGGCAAGTAGAGATCTAATTAAGCGAGTATCCTAAAAACGCTATCCCGCCCTCCTCGGCAACAATGCCTTATTATATCAACCCAATGAAATGGCGCGGACATAAAAAGAAAAGCATAATTACTGTATAGGGGTTGCCATGGTACGACCCCTGCGTTACAGTACACCAGAAGTGCCCCACGGGACACCAAAGCGGGGGGAAATTGGGAAGGGACAGAGAATGCAGCCGGGACTTACCAATAAGAAAAATCGTTTAATTTAATAACCCATCAAAAATATTTTCATCGTTCGTGCTGGCGGGCTGGAGCGAGCGTGGAGGAAAAAACGGGAGACTTATCAACAAGAAGGAAGAAGATGGGAAGAAAGAGAGAATGGGAGGAAAGAACAGAGTCCGCGGACGGTTAATGCAAGCTGGCTTAAGCTCTTAACGACGGCCAATTATTTCCGTTAAGACGACCACTCGACGAGTAGCTGCTAACGAGACGTGCCTATACCACCGAGACGTTATTCCACCCGTATTCCTTTAACGATGAATTCCGCAGTCCGCGAAGGCAGAGGAAAGAAATCGAGATAGTATTTACATAGTCGCGGAATAAGGATGCGCGAATTATACGTGACAAGCTGAGAAATGCGTCTTGGAGAAACGCGGCGTATCTATTGGTCGGGACCGGCGCGATAACGACGTAGACAATTCGAGTGACGTTCCACTCCGACGTGGAATCGAGTCTCGAGAGCGGTGCGAGTCGCGCGTTATCGTTTGAATCTCGCGAGAATCTCGACGACCGAGAGAGGTAGGCACCGCGTCGAAGAGAGATACCAATTAACTTAAAAATTAATTACCATTCCACGAGTAGCCCAATTAAAACGGCACAATGAGGCGGCTGTGCGCGGAGCGCGTCGAAATCGATGACACGAACGAGGTGGAAAGGCGAGACGCGCGAGAAAAAGTACGGACAAAAAAAACAAGAAGAAAAATATTCTTAGGACCCAGTGCGCGATTAATGAGCAGATTTAGAATTTTCTCGCGGTCTGGTGATAAGGGGCCGGGACCAGGGCGCTTTTAAAATCCGAAATAATCCTTGTAATTATCAAATCCCGGCGTAGCAACCCTATAGAGCGGCATCCTCGAAAGAATCCTGACTCCTCATTACCAGCACCGCCGCGGCATCAAAAGGACCTTCTCGCTCGCCTTGTGTGCTCCCCTCCTGTCTCCCCGTCTGCGACGGAAAAGAAAGTCGTAAAAGGACCGCGTCGGAGATAAACGGGCGCGCGGTCGACAAATTGCGACAAGTCCGCGGAAACGGGGCGACGAACGAGACGACCGCGCTAAGATGGATCCGCGAAAAATACGGGAAAGAGTTAATAGCGTGGCGCGCTATCAGAACGAACGGCCGGCCATCTTGCAGAGTAGACTTTTGGACGAGTTTTGATGCGCAGCACGCCGGTAGAATAGAGCGGACGGAAGCGTTAATTACTGAAGTTTACGAGTTTCCCGGGAACGTGGGGGAACGAGAGAGACGAATTAGTATGCTAATTTTTCCCGCCGCGTCCGCCTCTTCGTACACGTCGGGAGAACGACTTTTACGATTTCTGATGATTTTATAGCAGTCTCGCGCCGCGAGAGAGCTACCTGTCACGTCTCATTTATGAAACCATAACGCATCTAAGTAGTCCTAGAACTATTTCATCGCAGACGTACGTCATTAAACGAAATTGGTAACAATACGAGTTATACATTCAGTCATTTAACAAATATAATTTCAAGATCATTTTTCTTCGCTTGTCTCTTTTAAAGACACAAACGTCTTATAAATAAAGATCTTTTAGAGAGATTTCATATTTTTTACGTTGATGATATCGATAATGAAACAGTGCATTGATGTGTTAACTGATGTGTTAATGATTCACAACGAACGTTAGCGACTCGGCTGAATTAATGCGCGGGTCGACGTGATATAATTTCAAAATCATTTTTCTTCGTTCTTCCCATCCTTTCTCTTTCATCGAAAAAAGTCTTAAGTATGAATAAAGATCTTTCAGAGATCATTTTCTACGATATCGTCGATGAGATCGAGAATTGAACAGTGTGTCAATGTTAGCAGTGAGTTAATGATTTACAACGAACGTTAATATGACTCGGTTGCATTAACGATCGATATAATAACGCGTCGAGTAAACAGCAAGAGGAGTGTAAAAGGCGTAAATGCAATACGTACAACAGCGAGTTCTTCATCCGAGCTCGCTTTTTAGCTCGCTACGTTTCACTTTCTCCCCGACTTCACTCCGCGAGCGGCCGACGCTATCTATTGTTTCTGCCGTACACCCGCATATCCAGCGCGATATATCTTTTCGACCCTCTTATTGCTGGGGGTAGTTTGTCATGTTAATTTCGCGAGACTCGCGCGCGAGGGTGGCCGAGCGGGGCTTTTAACGCACTGCCACCGTCCCGGCGTCGCTTCTCTTCTTCGCTCGCCTTCATTCCGTCCAAGCCGCCGCCGCCGCAGCGGAGATGCAAATCTGCCCGACGCCGATGAAAGGGTTAACTGAACTGCCGGCCATTAATATGCTAATAGTTTTCGAGTCTCGCGCGCGATTCCGGCTTATGAGAGTGATTATCGCCGCGTAATGACCCAGAAACGCTTTTTCCGGAAGGGTACTTCCACTCCCCCTGAGAACCGACGCGACCGCGCCAGTATCGCCCGCCCGACTCTCGCAGTTATGCGGTTTTCCAATGCGATGGTTTACGATCCGCCGTGAACCACGACGCGCGAAATTATCATTTCGGACATATTATATTTGCTAAAGAGACTAAATCGTCGCAGTGCGAGGAGGAGTTTCTCGAAGAAATCAATTAGAATTAATCTCGTGTCTTTATCCGTCACGTTTCGTTAGCGCATCAAATATTTTCATATTACTTCTGATCCGTAACGCGCCGCCGTCAACTGACCGCTATTACGCTTCAAGACAGATGCGGGTAGTGATAAAGATCCATTTGAGCGTCGGACACGTGATCGCACGCGCGCCACGCTATGCATCACAATGGCACATTCTAAACGTTACAAAATCGCCATTGAGGAGGATTTTCTACGAGCGTCCATATTGCGCCCCGGTGACTGACCTCGTTATCGCGTCTATGAAATTTCACGATCGATTAAAAAAATATCGCTCTTCGAGTTTCGAGCCTCATTCTCTCTTTCTCTCTCTTACGGTAAACTCGACGACGTGTTCTGCAAAATATCGTCCTATCGCCGTATAGGCTCGCGACCGATACGTGATCTCGTTACAGCGCGACGGTGGCGGCTTAAAACCGCCATCGACGGTTGCAATTCCGTCAACGCGGCGCCCGGGCATCGAACGATGAAAAAAAAATTCTTTCCTCGAATTTAAGCCCCCTTTTCCTCCTTGTTTATATATATATATATATATATATATATATATATATATACACATACGAGCCACGTAAAAGCGCTTTACGCTCGACCACCGACGCCAAATCTCTCCGAAGGGTGTCGATCTTGAAAACTCGTAAAGCCGAATGAGATTCACGCTCTAATCCGACAGATGATTAAACCTTGGTTTATTGCCGCGTTGGCGTTACGATGTTGCGACAGGGGGGTCGTCGCGCAGAGAGAGGGATGCAATCGGAATTTCTCGACGTGCGTGCTCCTCCATCAGTCGCGTTACCAGCTTATGCGCTCCATCGATCGCCCTTCGCGCGCGAGAGATTAGGCACGTTCCTACTCTGTCCGATTGTCGTAAATTGTAGCCGCTGGCATTGCTCGAATACCGGAAACTTAATCGTCAGACAATGTGTGTTCTCTTTGAAAAAATATGTAGAAATGTTTAAGAGAATTATCGTTATATTAAATCACTTACTTTCTCAAATTATTTATACGCGTACGCAGCGTATAATTTTTTATTTTGCTGAGAGTCGTAAATTTGATTAATACGCTCACGTATAAATATATTATATAACGATTCTGCGTTTCGCGCTTGCAGCGCGCGCGGGGGAGACAATAATCGTTCGGAAAGGACACAGAATCGTCGCGATTTCGCAAGACATGAATACTGAAATAGACTCTCTGCAAATGCGATGACGGTGTGGAGTGTAAAGCACCGGTGTCGACGCATAAGTTGCCTATCTTCTCTCGACACTCGGTGCCGGGCTTTATGCGTCGGCCATAAACACGAATTAATTTCAATCGCTCTATGCGCGCACCTATACGCGAGAGCACGTGTGCGGGCGCGCGTGAGTGTTCGCCTCCGCGCGCGAGCGAACTCGCGCTCGTGTAAGTGCGCGACAAAGGGGAGGCCAAACATAAAACAATAATGGCGAAGCATAAACGACAAAGCACTTAACACTTGGCACTTAAACAACTGGCAAATTGCTCCCTTGTCAGTCCGGCCTTAACCGAGAATTTAGGTGCCGGAACTTGACGAACGACCGCGTCCTAAATCGAAATAATAATCATCCGACGAGTCGCCTATTGTCTTTTGTCTTCGGTCCCCGATGCGGTCAATCTCTGACAAATATCCCCGAGACAACAAAACCGCGAAAACAACAAACTTCGCACGATGTGCTAAGCACACACGTGTCCAATTTTCTCGCAGGATCAAGTTCGATCTCACGTGTCAAATACATATATGGCGAATACGTAAATAAAACATTTATTTATAATATAAATGTCATAAAAAGAATGAGAAATTTAACAGTTGATTATTCATGCAAAGTGTTCCAATGTAAACAATACAGATATCCATACATAAAAAATATTTAGAAATTAGCAAAGTGCTATAATGTTTTTGTGTATCGTCACATATGCTTGTGCGATGAGAGAAAAAAATTCGTAAAATCCGGTACGATCGGGGATCATACGGAAAAGCCTATCGGGAAAAATCTGTTCGATAAATTTCTTCTTTCATAAGACGTAATGAAAGTCAAATAGTGGTCTGGCACCCCGCGCAGTTTAAAACGTTTTCCAGAATAGCGAGGGGCGCGGGTGATGAGGGATGAAACATAGGGGCGGAGAGGAGGGAGGGAGAGGGGCATATGGTGTGTCGTAGCTCTTGGCGCGTATATACGGATGGACCCTACGGAAACCAGCACCCTTATTATCATCAGACAGGCCGAATCGTCGTCGGTGGGGTGCGGAGCCGTCTTTTTAATTTTACAATATCCCCATAAAATATTCGCCATAACAGTAAAAGTAGACGCAGGCTAAGCCGTGATTTGCGAGCGGACGATATTGCGGTGCGGGCGCGTTCCTCCCCCTCGCTCGATCCTATCGTGTCGAACGTTTCGCCTCTCCGTGCGACGAAAGAGATGAAGGAAGATCCTCTAACTAGCAAGTGTACCCGTCGCTCGACAGGGGGACATCGTTGGTCGTTTTACGGGATTAAGTGCACATCGTCGCAAAACTCGAAATCGAGATCCGGACTCTCGGGTGGGATAAACGCGGGACGCGGATCTCACCGTCGGATTACGGAAAGCGCGAAACGGCCCAGACCAACTGATCAAACAAGACTCGAAGCTGTCGATTAAGATGTTTGCGCAGCCACGCCTTCGCAGATTTCTGTCTCGCAATAAAGTACATATAACTTCAACATCTCGTACAAACTATATGGCTATCTCGGGAAAGAAGTGCACTTCGTATCTGTTTAAAGACAGATATTACAAACTGATATCTAAAACAAACATACACACGCAAAATATATAATAATATATATTTTGCACACAACAAAATATAATGTAATATATATTTTGCACACAACAAAATATAATGTAATATATATATAACATAGTATTACATAATTTTACTGCAGCGTAAATTGTATTTTATTTTATTTTTTTTTCTTGAAGACGAAGTAGAACTCTAACTTATTCCGGTAAAATATCCAACACGAAGAGTAACGAAACAATCTCCATAATTTCAGGTCGGGTCATAAAGATAGACCGATAACGAAAAAAACAACCTATACAGAATGAAATAACGGAAGGCTCGTAAAATCTAGGTTCTCTCTCGCGCGCACGAGTGGCCGCCGAATCTTCCGCCATTATCGACTATGGACTAAGCGCGTCCATCGGCACCGTGGATCGGTGTCGGACGAAACTCCGCGTAATGTCCGTAAGAACCGGTCATTACGCGATGGACGCGCAACAGCGTTTGATGGGAGCGACGAGTAAACCGTTTTCCAGACGCGCATTACACGCGCGGACGGTTCCGCCGCTCGAGGAAATAAAACAAAACCCGGGTTGTGCCGCGATAGAGAGAGCACTGCGCTATAACGCTACACTTGCACGTTGGTGTCTCTATGTGTGTGTGCGCGTGGCGCTTATACGTACCGTTCCGATAAATGCACGAGATAACGGTACAAAAGGTATATCATTATCTCGTACGGTGGTAAAACTTTCCGCTTCGGGCTTCCGTCGCGTACCACGCTGTGTCGTTCGGTAAAAGAAGAGGGAACATATATACTCGTGAATTGTTAATTTTTATTGCGGCAGGAACGACAAATCCATTCCGGATTCAAGATCCGAAGGAATGATAAAGGACAATTCCGCACGCGCGAGCGCGCGCTTTTATTGCCGGTCGAATCGCGCGATTCCACCGTCGCGCAAAGGATACATTTTCGAGAGGCCATAACCCCGAAGGAAAGAGCGGAAAACGATCGTTAATTTTTCATTCTTATCTTCGCGCGCCGACGGATCGCTATTGCGGAGAAACGCACGGTGAAAGATCCTTCTCGATAGATACGGAGAATTGCTCCGTTGTCAGCGTGAGTCTTTATTTCTTCAGTTTGATCGCGACAGTAAAAACTTAAATTTAATCCGACGTAAACCAGATTTGCCACGCAGTGAATTAAAAAAAAAAAAAGTAAATAAATAAAGTACGCACCTGCGTGCGAGCAACTTTTAAAAGAAAACAAAACTGTTTTTGAACTCGTGCGGCTGACACGTCATAGCATTTTCAAGACGCGTTTGGTCGCACACGGCAACTTCTGGACGATCGAGGGACGATTGATGATCCCGGATGAGTGACGAGAGACGGATCGCCTCGTCGAGATACCACGGGGGAGGCTTAAACGAGTATTTATGCGCGCGTAAGCGAAGGGAAGAGTTAACGCGCAACGTCGGAAAATAAATAACGTCGCGCGCGGCGACGCTCGCAACGGGAAAATCCTGCGGCGCTTGCGTGTTCTCCGCAACGGTATATATGTACGCAGTGTGTAAAATCTTTCTGCGTCGTGCCAGAGATTAGAGGAAACGCTACACACGCACACACACACACCAAAGCGGAGATGTACGAGCAAAGTGCGAGCGCGATTTCTAAAAATAGTCACTCACTGTGCTCCGCGCACATAGAGTACAGATCTTGAGCAGATGTTTCCATTATGCTCTCTAATTAGAGATGGTCACCGATAATAATAGATCCCAGCACAATAAGCAAAGATTTACGCGCAAAAAACATCGAATATATATCTCGAAGATACTTGTAACATTGTAATTCGTATTCGCACTACTATTTTTAAATGTGAAGCAATTTTGCATAAAAATGTCACGTATCGATCAACAATATCTCGCCGTAATAATATTTGTAATGTTTTCCGTGAACATGGAGAAGCCTGCATGAGATGCGATGTTTTCATCGTGATCGTCGGACGCGCATTAGCCTCTCAATAATCATGAGGGACTTTCGTTTCCGCGTATAGCATATTATGCACGTGGACGTCATTAAGAGCCAGGCTTTAAAGCAGCCTTTTACGCTTTACGATCTTCTGCAGGCGAGCGTGTGTGTTCCTTCTCGAGTAATGCTTTCCTCTCCGCGAGAAAGTGTGCACTCGCGTCTCAGAAGCCGAACAAAAATCGGCTGTCCGAACGAACAAGTAACCGCCTCACCCGATTCGACCGGCATATAGAGCTGCATAAAAGTCGACACAAACTAATCGCACAAATTGCCGAACAATATAACGTGGGCGTATTTACGAAGGCAAACGCGCGTTGTTATCTACATAATATCGCGAGTTTATCTGCAGTTTGCGAAACAAGCACACGCGATGAGCGAAAAAAAACTAGATGTAATCAAATCGTATACATGAAGTTTGATAAGTTTCGAAGAAGCTCTAGTGTCAAGTCTTTATATCTTAGAAAAAATATATCGAAGAAAACCATTTGAAAAGACGAAAAACATTGTAAAACTTCCTCGATTTTGCGGATAGGTGTTCACGCCGCACCGCACATCACCGGATGATTGACCCGCGTTAAATCGTCCGCAAATCTTCTTCTCGCGAGGAATCTAAAACAGGATTCGAGCAGAGATGTTCCCACCACACGGAGAGAATATAACGAGAGGGTAATCATAATTCTACGTCGGGCGCCAACCAAATAGACAATATTAATTACACTCGTGTAATAACCAGACGCATTCCGTGCGGTCGCCCTCTTTCTCTCTTTCTCTTAGCGTCAATATAAATGGCATTCATCAGCGAAGCGCGAGCGCACTATAAACCATATATAAGATTCCATCAGCATATATCTCCTGGAGTATAATCTGCGGAGTGGGGACCCCGAGGGATTAAAAGACAGGGAGGTGGCCGACGAAAGGGGGAGGCCTATTAACGAGTACATTAAAACGTATAAACCTCGCGATGTTCCCCGAAACGAGTCAGTCGCGGCAATGTATTCTCCCGCCAAGTAATTTACGAGGTACCAGCGACGTCTCCTCGCCCTCCTCTCTTCCACATCCCCTTTTTCGCCGTCTCCTGTACCCGCCGATTCCTTTCGCTCTGTCCATTTTTTATTGTCCTCCCGGGGTGCCCCCCGGCTTCCGACTCTTTGGCGCGCTCGTTGAACGCCTTCACCCTCCTTCACCTTTCTCGCGAATCTCTTCAGTAAGACGGTCGTTCCGCTCGTTCTCTTTATTTCTCCGTTTCATTCGACCTCTTCCTCGGAGTGCGCGCTCGGTGAAAGAAATTCGAGGATTTAACGATTCCCGAATGGCAAACGAGACCGGGCTTACTCCGCGGGCTTAAAGGATGAGGCGTGATTTTCAGGAGCAAAGGATAAGGCGACGCCGCTCTGCTCTTGGTCTTTGCGAGATTTCGAGCAGCGTTTATTTCGCACCACTACGAATCGCTTTCTACGTACACGGTTTGCGTATTACATAATACAAGTTTTTAAAGATCACATGTATATCATATGCACATACATTTTTTAGATTAAAGAGAAGTAGTAGTGATGTATCTTTAAACTAACTAATCTAACATTTCTCAGTTAATTGCGTTTATCGCTACTTCTCTTTTGTTAATCGCAAATAGAGTTAATCGCAACACTGGGTAAAAGCTTCCACATGATAAACCAATCGTAAATCGGTGGCCACCTGGGAGAATTCGATTGTAGGTTGCCTTCTGAATGGTAGGACACGAGAGGCGCGCGATAATTTAACTTAATTAATCGATACCACCACATGTGCGAACGCCAACGGAGGGACGTCGCGCGGCGATGGCGGCAACCGCAAAAGGCACCTCGACAAATCGCCGATCAGATAGAGAACGGCGGCTACACAGTGCTTCGCAGTTTTATACGCGATGGCGTAACCGCGGCGAGACACGATGAAACACCTGCGCCGAGTCCCACACCGATGCGGATCTGTCGTGAGCGCAACCAGTCGTAATGGTGATTTAATTCCTAGCACGTGAGATCGTCGTCGTAGATGTCGTGCTTTTTAGGTGGCTTAATGGCCACTTGACACACACCGCGCGCGCGCTTTCGGAGGGGGTTGTAGGGTTGTGTGTAAAACCCCCGCAGGTGTTTTCGAAGATACGCGCGGCAACGACACCGCACGTCAAATACGTTCGGCCTGTCGTTTTGTCACGCGGAATTAGCGTGGCGATGACTTCTCCGGGCCACGTGCATCGCACGAAGATTGATATCTGAATAAAGCGTACGAGTTTTGTAGAATTTACGGCACTCGAGGGTTGAATGTATGTACAAAATTAATCTTGCGAAGTTTAATTCGAGCGATTCAGCGGTTTTATCCTTTTGCATGGGGTTGTTCAGACGGGAGCGAAGCGTGGACAATCCCACAGTGACAATCGGTGCCAATATTTCGCGCCGGATATGAATTACGCTCAACTGGATAAGTCAAATTCGGCGCGAACCGTAATCCGGAAATCAAATTAAAAAAAAAAAAAAAAAAAAAAAAGAATAAAATCCTGTCTGTCTCACTCGCAAATTTCAAATATCAGTTTTATTAAATTACTTCTCGATTGATATTTTTCGTTGTAGTAGTCTACCGAGTTCTGAAGATAATTGCTTCTCGCTTGTATCGCACGATGTCACTTGAATTTGTTTCATTACAATCGTTCGGTTCCCTAATTGTGCCCTTCGAGCGGAATTCAATTACATCTCGTCCCTCAGTCGCCCGTCATATTTCACGTTCCAAATGGCCGCCGGATACGAGGAGCAAAAAAAATCCAACGAGAGGCAAAAAAACGGTAGGCACCGGACGATTTCGCGGAGGAAAGTGATTATGAGTGATACGCGGCAATATCCACCCTCACCCATCGGGACAGAAATTCACTTGCCGAGGAAATTAAAAACAGTCATCCAGAGCCGGGCCCGCTAATGGCGGGCATCGTTCACGTCAATATGGGCCATTGCCCGTATTACCATATTACGCTTAGAAAAGCCCCGGCGGCGCGCACTCGCCGGGTATTGCTTATAAATACCGGCAATTACAAAACGGGGTGGTTTTTCCGCCCCGCGTCCGTCCTCTCGACGTAGAGCATGGAAACTCGATTATATATAGTACGCATTCGGGGCTCCCTCTCGCAATCTCATTACAGCGCGTGAGTTTATCTGAACGTTAATTTTTTTTTTTTTTTTTTTTTTTTTTTTTTTTTTTCATGGCGGCACTCTTCATCGTCCTCCCGACCTTAAACTGCGTGTACACCGCCCATACGCGAGATTCAATTCGACAAGCCAATGTTGTAAAAATAACGTAAATAAAACATATACTATGAGAATTAAACAGTAATTGCAAAACCATTTCGAAAAAGATCGCGTATTGGTTCCGATATATTTTTTATTTCAATAATTACTGAAATGCAATTAATACATAATTAATATTTGATATTTTTCGCTGATATAGTCTGTTAATAAAATAGGAAATTTAAATTATCGCATTCTTTTGATACGAGCTCTGTCGCTCGATGTCATATCATTTTATTAAACAATATACATATATAGGAAGAGGGAGAGAAAGAGAGAAAAAAATTGTATTATCATCAACTCATTATTGTACGACACGTTTATTCGACGGACGAAATCGAAGCGATTGCGACGCATCCGGACAAATAAAATATTGTTCTGTATATGCGCTCATTGCTGACTAACATCGATTTTGTACGGATCGCTGCAGAACACGCACAATGGTGAAAAGCGGCACGTGCGGCCTCAAGACTTCCGATCAATTAACTCCACTTTCAATTCGTGGCGCGGTTAGGGACGAGCCGTGCTCTCACTTGTTAGCCGTGTAACCACCTCCCCATTTTTTCTCTCCCTCTCCGCGCCACCCTCTTAGCGCCCTTTTTCTCTCTTAGAAAGGATCGAAGCATATTGACGGCCGATGGCGTTCGACCGTGGCACGTTACACGGCCAGGAGGGTGCTCGAGGGATGCGAAAGTAAATATTAAAGCGCGCGCCGCGCGCACTCATCGGGCTGGTAATGATTGTCGCCGAGTAGTCCTATAAGTCGCGCGCGTTTATATATACCTGATGACTGTCAAGGAGACGAGGATTTTGACAGCTATGGGAAACACTTCAGCATGTATCCGTGACTATATTCAGAGAATTTTCTCTGGAGAACACTTCGATTATACAAACTGGAGATAAAATAACACACGTCAACTCAGCCTTGAGGGACGCGCTCTTTGCAAGAAAGATTAGAAAAACGATAAAATTTCTAAGATATAGCTCTAAATATTTATTTATCCTGTTCCTACGTGTATTGATCTAAATGTGAATGTTCAGTAGTCTATTTAGAGAATGTTTGAAGAATCGCGTATCTAATGTATTGAAAATAGATAACGTACGTAAGAGATACGGATCTTTTTGATATCGAAGACACAGAATTCCGAAATAATCCGGAATGATATCCGAAGAGATGTCAGATATCTCGTTGGAGTGTAAATATTATTTATTTAATATTTTTTTATTTATACTTGATGCTCGACGCGAGATAAATGAACTCTCGTGGTTCGCGTCGTAAAGTCATTTGACCGCCAACTATCATAAATTACAGAAAGATATAAGTGCGACAGGGTAATGGACTCACTCCGCTTCGCGTATGTGCATTTACATGATTGAATATTCATGGAAAATGTATAGAACCGAGGAGGTCGTCCTTGCCTTGTTTGCGCAGGGACGATCCTAACTCCGTCGAAGTGTAATATCGAGCGCGATGCGGGAACCCGTTCAAGTATCATTCTTCGCCATATTCTCCGTGGCGACGGGCAGGTAGCAATTTTGTTCAGTTTCCATGTACTTACGGCAAGCCACTTTCGACGGAACGATAGCAACACACTGTAGTCTTGTTTTCTTCGGTATCGCGTTTCTATCTATAGTGATTGTTGTTGGCAAAAAAAAAAAAAAAAAAAAAAAAATTTCTATACTTTTATCTGAGAGACATTAAAATAGATAATTTATGTAATTAAATACAGACAAACTCTTTATGATGAATCTACATCACATTAAAAACGTAAATGTCGATCGCGTTTCTTGCCAAAAACATATCGAAAGGTTTTTTTCAGATTTTTCCCAGGGAATAAAGGTTAAAGTCATCAGACCTTCGTCGCCGCGAAGTTTTCACCCCACGTCATGCACCTTATGTTTCACCGTAATTATCCGAGAATGACTAACTGCCGTTCGCAACGCGAAGCGTACGCGTGCGGAGACACGCAGGTATGGACGCGTGCAGCGGTCGGCGTTATGTGCGCCTCGAAAGTGGAAGCCTTAATAACAGCATGCGTTTCACACTGCGCTGCCCGGGTAAACTTTACAAAATATCGCACCGAGGGGGGCAACGAAAGCACGACCGTTCTCTCTCGGCGAGAGACGCAGCCCGGCAAATGAATCAGAAAATAACGGCGGGAGCTTCCCACACGTGTCAAGTCACGTGTTAGATAATTAGATATTCTTTAGACCGTGCGTTAGATCGCGTACGGTGTTTCCATTAGATCGCAGTTCACGGCTCTTGGCAAGCCTCTCTCGCACCCTCTCCGAGTGAGTTTTTCTCAAAAGCGTCGCTTCCTTACATCGATCATATCGATAGATCTAATGACCGGATAGCGTGCCGGGAAGATTCGAAGAGTATCATGTTTGACTCATCACCTCTCATCTTCGATCGGAAGTCGCGCCACGCCCCCATGAGGCATTTCTCGCGCAGGCAATAGCCTGGGAAATTAATTAATTACAACTTACAGATATAACGCGGTTATGCAACGTATGCATCGATTAAGAAAAGTATATAATAACATTTGCAACTTGCAGCCACAAAGTGGGTATTGCATATTGCGCGAGGAAAAATAATATGCCATTTGCAACAACACTTTGCAACACTTGCTACCGTAAAGCGAACGTTACACATTATGTAGGGGAAATTGTCAAATTACACAGAATCGAATATATTACAAGTTCGCACGTGCACGTGGCATATGGATCGTCGCAATATCGTAATTATTCAGCGACCAAAAAGGAATAAATGAAAATCCGACAGGTGCTATTATGTATTAACACTTTACGCGTTGGCTGTATAAATAAAATCTAAAGTGCAGAGAGAAAATTACGAAGTAATTCGATTTGGTTTAAAATAACCATCGACCAGACCGTTACAACAATCTCGGTGGAAATATTGTATATTGACGCCCATATATTTCGCCCATTGGAAATTTATATCGGTCAGTGAAAATACATATCGAGAGAGAAAGAGAAAGAGAGATGGGCACGGAACACGTAAATGAAACGGCGTCGCCGTGTAAATCGCCGAACAGCCGGCGATTAATATATATCTACGTACACATTTGACAGTAACGCGCGGTTCGCGTTAAACAGTACGATTCGGATTAAACAAGCCGATGGGCGGAGTAAATTTCGGGTCGAGCGATGTAAAACGACATTTTGTAACGCGCAAACGTTGCGGTATGGCCTCGACTTGGAGATTAATGCATCCTGGGCTTTACATTTCATTGGCCTGCGAGTTTGACTCCCGTTCGCGTTTATACGCACATAAATGGAGGCGTTAAACCGACTGCCTGACACCTCTGATAATTGCCTCGCGCGTAAAACCCGTTACGAGCCTTGTTTGTCAGTTTCGCTACTAACGTATACTACCGCGCCGCCGCGTATACTCTCCGACCCCTCTTTCCGCTCCTTTCGTGCGATTCTCGTGTTACAAGCTACTCCGCTCGATTTTTCGTCTTCTTAAGATGAGATCGAGATTTTTTCCGATTTCGCTCCGCGTCTTTTTGTTTAAGAACTAACGAGGTTATTCTCCGTATAATTGCCGACTTTCTCTCTAATGATAGATTAGAAAAAGTCATTGCAATTATCACAAACGTTTTGCGTTGCAATTGGAATAATTTTTAATTTTACCTTCGGCGAACATCCAATTACGCGATATAATCGCGAACGCACACGTTTCTCACGGCAATCAATTACATATTGTGTTCTATCGGGAAAGAATTCATTTTCTAGGCGTGCTATTTCATTGAATAAAGACAGCGGCGTTAATTTATCGGCGCGACATTTGCGCAGTTTGATTATTCCGCACGTTGTAACTGCCAATTACAGCCTACTGTTCGCTATTTCTCTCTCCCTCTCTACACGCACGTATGTATCTACATGCCGCGTGTTGTACGTACGTACCCATAAACTAGTAACCGTCGGTCAAACAACGACAGCCGCGCGTAATACGGGAATAAATAATTACCGATGTATTACGGGCCGTGATGCAATGCAAATTATGCGCTTTCGTGTCGCGGTAGACGACGTCGCTCGACCACGGAGTGGCCGAGCAGCGCTCTCCCGCACTTACGAGAAATTAATGTAAACATGCACGGTGGTTACATGCGTGCGCGTACACGCACGTCTATTACTGCCGTCAGACGCACACGGCACTCGTCGACTCCTACGCAAACACTATTGTTTGGACACGATTACGAGAAGAAATCGAGACCGTCCCGTGAAATAACAAACGACCGCAAGATTACGCGGGCGCGGTATTACGTCCGCACGTGTCGTAATTCTATCGAAATATCTGATCGACCATCGAGAATAAACTCGACATTGCCTCGTCGCCCCGCGCGCGGTTTCACTCGAATGGAGTCTAATCAAAATACAATGCGCATTACAATTCAGCCAGAAATAGAAATAACAACTCGTCTCTCTATTGAAAGGAATAGTATTGTCAGACGTCCGGTAGCGAATTTCTCGTCTGACGAGTACATTTGATTTATTACGCATTTCCTCGTCTATTTGTTGTATTTCTATACTTTTTTTTACAATTATATATAATTACATCCCGTACGATGAAGGAAGAATGAAGATGTGCCACGACATTAAGTGAAAGTAGGTACGAGGGATGGTTTCCGACTAACCGCCATCGAAAGGGGTTCCCACCCCTTTCGACGAATTTTCACCCACCAAGTGATTAAAAACAATTACGGTTTTGCGTCGTACCCTTCTAAACTGCGTAATGAGCATCCTGTTGCCGGGGAAGAAAAAAGAAATTGCGTGAAGCTTTCAAGACTACAGAGAGCGATTTATGGAGCGTTGCAATCCAAGATTATTCTCACATTACGTACTTGTTATTTAATTTTTTGTTCAAATATATTAGTTGCGGAGATAGTAAAATAAGTCTTTTGTTATATCTTGTGTGATCATTTTCTCTTGAATTTACTTTGTTCACACACATCAATTTGCTTCCATGAAAACGTTTCTTCAATATAGATACGGAATTCTATTCCGCGAAGGGTAGTAGTCCAACTATCGCGGCAAGAGAGAAGGCTGAATACTTGCGCAAACAAGGGTGGTTCTCGTGTTAAATCACGAGGTAACTTCGAGGGCCAGCTAGCTCTTGCACGTACAACATCGAATCAGAAACTACCGCGAACCCCCGAGAACATTGAACTGAATGGATTCCCGCGGAGTTTGGAAATGCCGAGGCTAATTAACAATTACGACGGGGGAGAGGCCACGGAGGCTATTCATAATCATAATCGACGGGCCATGGAGACTCCATGGAGTCTATTGTTGGTAGCTTTCCACGGCGTCGCTTCCAACAAAGACTACGTCGTGTCTGTGGTTATCCACAGTGACGCGCCTCGTCTCGGTCTACGTTGATATTGCACGTTCTGTCTGAGATATACATATAGTGTATATTAGCGCGATGAATTGTACCTCATGTAATTTACCATATAGATGCGCTACAAAGGAATATGTTCGAAATTAGTCTCTTGAAATTTGTACGCACGTAATAATAGAACGTCATGTTTTCCAGCTTTTGTTGATCAAAATTTATATTTTCTAAAAAAAGATTACATCATCACGCCGATACATTTCAATTTTGCGTATTTCATCACCCGCGAGAGTTAATAGTATTCTTCCATTTATTTTCCACGAAATCTTTGCAGCTCTCGATTTATTGTCGTTGCAAAATATTGCAGCTCGAAGAAGTTGAATAGATTTTATTTAATTTCGAGAAACGGTTGCACATATAAAATATGACTAGGCGTGTTTATTGTATACATAGAAGCGACCGACGAGTGATACGCAAATGGAGAGTAATCACCTCGGCATATTGATAGTCTCTTAGGGATGCATGGAGTTTCCGCCATGGATGCTCAGTGTTTACAGGGAAAAATTCGATGCTTTCCATTAAAAGGGGATGCAACGCAAAATGCGATCCGCGCGCTCGCTCGTTCGCATTTCCGACGCTATAGTCTCCCCCTTTCACGTTAAATGTAACAGAGCGTTCCGCGTGTAACATAAGAGCTGTTCGTTAAACACGATGATACATAAAAAAAAAAAAAGTGCGGAATTGATGAAGTGAAGTTTTTTCGTTAACGTAAACGCCAGCGTATCAATTCTACATCGCGAAAACCAATATTTCATACGCTGCAAAGTGAAGTGCCTCGGAAAAATGCTTCGGGTGGTTTTGCCTCGCACACAACTTTCGCAAATAATAAAGTTAATCCATTTTCCGGACGTTGCGCTTAAATTTGTTCTTCGTTTAACGAGAAAACGATGCAATCTTCTGAAAGTTAGAAAGAACCGGAGAGAGTGCGCAAAAGGTGACGATCACCAGCCGGCCGGCTTCTTTTCAATCTTCGTGAATCGAAGTGACTCGACGGTTTAATCAATCGCACTTGGCGCAATTAAATTTCTTTAACGAGGCCGACAGGTTCTGGAAAATTAACGAAGCCGAGCTCGGCCGGCCGCATAGATTAAAATCGGCTCGCTATCTGTGCGAACGGAAGTTCCGTGTATTCTCTTGCCCTCTCTTCATTACCACCCTTTCCTCTTCGTTTTCTCCTCGCTTCAAACCAACCCCTTATCCTACCGGTTCGCAACGAATTTCCGAGCCGTCGCCGCCGCCGCCGCCGTACGCGACGTGCGGCGCCCGCAATATCGTAAGTAATTAAACAATTTGCTTACAGATGGAGTTTTTAGCCAGAGCATTTCACGCTTACTGTCATTCGAGCCGAGCTTCGTGCCTCTTCTCATCACTATGCATAACCACATTGCTCCTATATTAAAGCGTCCGGACAGCGCGCCGCTAAAATGCTCGCGTGATTAAAAATGCTGTCGCGGAAATTCCGACATTAGCAGAATGTCAGACACGACCTTCTCCGGGGATGTGAGGGGTAGCAGCAACCAAGACCCTCCGTACCCAACGTTCTCGCATGTCGACAACCTGTCGCGCGCGCTCACATCCACTCGGAAAGCTTTCCACGCTCCGGTAATTAATCGCGGAAAAGAAGAGAGAAAGAGAGAGAGAGAGGGGATCCAACGAGAGTGAATAAATAACACACACTCCGTTTCGCATTTAGTAATTCTGTCCATTTTGTTTCCATAAGCTAGCGAAATAAACCGTTTGTGCTTTTGCGGTCAACGCGATTAAACCATACAGAATAACTGTTTCATGAAAGATCGCTTATACATCGCGAAAGAAGCAATATATATATAAACGCACGCGATAGCTTATTGTCTCATTTTAGAACAAGAAGAGATAATGTGCCGCACAAGAAGAGATAATGTACTGTGCGCACTGCGTATGTTCTAAAATAACAGTTTAGATAAACACGAGCAGGTTTGCTTTCTCCGCACTGTTAATTTTATTACCTACGTTTTTTACAGTCCGTTTCTACAAATTGATATCTATCTACGTTCCGAAAGCGGGAAAACGCGCGTGTACCGCGAAGTCCATTATACACCTGGCGGTTTTCCACTAGTTAAAACTTTTTGTCGCGTATGAGATGGAGAGGAAAAGACGGGTAAGTTGGTTTCGTGCGTGGCGGAAGGGGTTCCGCAGCGAAATGTCACCCTCGTCGTCGCGTACGGGAGGTAAGGGGGCCGAGAACTTTTTTTTTGTCTAACCTGTCGTACGGCAGTTAGCGTTCAACCACGGCACGGGTGCTAATCCTCGGGTGCGCCTTTTCCAGCGCTATCTGAATCTTTATGGGGTAGCTTGAACTACACAGGGGTAAATACTAATGGGCGGGTTCGGCCGTAATAGCGATGTCCGGGCAGTCGACGTCACTTACCTCTCCTCTGTTGCTACCTACTACCGTTCGGAAAGGGTGGATAGGTAACATAGAGGGGCGGTAAGTGACATCGGCCCGGAGACATTTATTACGGCTGGGCCAAACCCGCCCATTAGTTACAATTCGCATGGAAATTGCGAGTACATTTCCGATGTACGATCTCGTTGTACAAAGGTGAAAAAAGATAAAAGCCAACGATCACGAACGTTCTCTCGATGTATGTTTGAACTCGAGATCTATTAACTACAACTCTACTCTGTACAATAACGGCGACACAAAACCACGTTCAGGTTTTAATATAATCCCGTTACCTGCTATCATCATGTTGTTTATTCTGTTATTACTGAAACAAAAATCAATGAAATCGTGATTTTATGTTGCGCGACATAATTACGCGCTAATTACGCGCACGAATGAGTAGTAGCATTTGTCGCTGTCATCAACGAGATAATTACGACGCGTGAAAAAAATTTCGTAAGAATGCAAATATTGTTTTTTTTGCCGGCTTGATTAACTCCTGTCTGCGGCGTGGAATTTATTCGCGTCGTGTTATCAACGCATTAGTATAATCGTGTCGCAACGGCGCGGTCTATCGCTACAACTTTACTTTCCAGCGCCGTTATGCGTGCTCCACGTCACTCCGTCAAACGCGTTGCGCGACTCTGCGGGATGCATGGTCTGAAAAAAAAAAAAAAATAAATAATTTACAACCCCTTGAGCGACGTACGAAGCCGCGCGCGCTTGTATCAGTTACATGGTCTAGTGAAAAAGCGCGCATCTGACATGACAAAGAACCGCAGAAAATGTTTCTGTTGTTGGCCAAGATAAAAAGGGAGACAAGAGAGCACTAACAGCAGGTTTCTTACAACCCCTTAGCACGAAGGTATCGGGTCGTGACTACCCAACGGTGACGATAATAAGCCGGTGTGCTGGCTGTTCGCTCTCCCTTAATCTTTTCAGACCGATTGCACATATACAACCGACGATGGGTATAAGAAACGAAAAAAATAAAAAAAAAAAGATATACGACAGTAGATAAAAAGATTTTGATTGAAAGTAGTCTAAATAATAAAATTCTTAGAAAGAAACATATGCCAATATTTTCCTTTGGTAATTTAATTCGATACAATATTCGTCTCCCATATTCGCTCCCTGATCCATGTAATTGCATATTTGCCTTAATCTCGACGAAATAAGATGTGATTGGAATTTATCAATCGCGCGCTGCCGCTATTCAATAAATGTCTACCTCGAGAGAGCAAGATCAAAGAAACCATTTTCAATGGAACATCATGAACCGTCTTGGAAACATTATATACCTTTAACAATCTCAGACGACGCAAAGATAAAGTCTCAAGGGGAGCCCCTTCCTGTTTTCGGAAAATATCCCATCCTCTAGGGTTTGCTTTTGACGTTTTCGTTGTATTTAACGTCGCGTGATCGCGATACGTCTCGCGATTACAACAGTAGTTTCCCTCTTCCCGTTTTTACGATTGATTAATCTTATTCGCACTTAAAACGCAAGCCCGAATGTAAAGTCGTGATATTTAGATTCAAGTTCATTGCCGCCTCTTTCCGACGCGCGGCGCGCGGCTACGGGTGCTGAATCCAAAGAGAAAAAATTTCGTCGCAAATTCACGTAGGCGTGTCGTACAAGCAAACAGAAAAACGAAGAAGAAATGAGGACAGACGAATTATATGTACACTCGTTAATTATTTAACGAACGATAAGTCACGGGAAAAATATGCAGTGACCAAAGAGAAAATAACGAGAACTAAAACGAGACGGGGGGGCGCGTTTTAGAGCAATTACCGACCTCGGCGACCGAAGGCAGATCAAAAGGAGAAGGGGAATTGATCACACGGAATATGTTATAGACGTTTGCGGGCCATGCCGACTCTGGCGCGTGCGCGTATGTGTATGCGATATTCTCTATGAATATCGTAGCGAGGCAACGCGCCCCACGGCTATATACGCGCGCCCGCTGTTCGATCTTTTCAACGACGAGGAAGAGGACATACGCGCGGTCCGTAAACAGAGCTTTAATTTTCTTGCGCAAATACAAGCTATAGCCCGGCACGGCAACGTCCGTGCGTACATGTCGCGTGTTTTTGACTTTGTCGATCAGCGTACGTCCTCTTTTCGTTAGCCAGCGCGCGTCTCGCTGAAAACGTGCAATTAAAATCACGCTTGCGAGAGTTTTCTCCTCTTTTCTTTTACACATGAAACTGCAGCTCTTTTTCCGCTTTGTGTTGCGAAAAGAGAGACCCCGTCGTCTATAATTATATTTTGTCTCTATTAAGTACGCGCTTTGAAGAATTTCAAAGGAGAGTACCTTGAATGTCATCTGCTGTTTAAAAAACAGAATCAGCCGCGGAATCTTGTAATTAGAAGTAAATGAAGAAAGCACGTGCTTTTATTCACACTGCGTGCGAGCCATTAGCGGAAAAGTTATATTCAAAGTGTGAACGATGACGTGAACGCAGCGTTCGAGGATTGGGCGCGAATGCGCATCGCGCGGAGGAACGTTACATTCATCCCCGATGATATCAATTTCGAAAACCGTTATTCGATCATGACGTGCAAACGATTGAAAGGACGAAGAAGGAAGAACGATTTATCACGACGCCGCACGTGTGATATCGGCCATCTGACTTGCAAAAGCGCGCGCGCGCACACACACACACACACACACACAGCAGCGGCGGTTCTTTCTCTTTCTCTCTCTCTTTTTTTTTCCTGCAAAATGCAAATCATTTCCCGCGACTCACGCGGGACGCTCGCGCGGTGTCGCGCCGGAATAAATTGAGAAGAATGAACGAGAGACGGAGATGACATTCAAATTTCGTGCGCGCGCGGAGAAAATGACAAAAATATACATATGACACGCACCCTTCATACATCACGCGTAATTGGCTGGTATTCAGATATCGGGGAATTGAGTTTCGCCTTCATCCCGCACCGGGCCAAGGGGCATTTGCCTGCGAGAGTCAAAAGACTCCCCGTTCTTCTCCGTTACGTTACGCACAATCCGAAATGACTAGCTTACGGACTCGACACAATCGGCCTCGTCTCTTTCGACACCGGGAATTTTGCAAATGGAATCCACGGCGAACGAAACTCGTAATCTGCGAGAGCTGCTGTTTGCCGATCCCGAGCCAGTGTAAATAGGACAGAACCGCGTCCAATCGTGCAAATGGCGAACGCGCCGTCGAGTGCCCTCGTTAACATCTTTGGGTCGTGTTCGACAGGCGTGAAAACAACCGCGTACGACACCAATCCTCTTCCCCCCCTCGCGTGTGTCTTCTCAGAAAACGGAGTAAAGAGACCGGATGGTCGTTGCGAACAAAAGTGAATGAAGAGAGGGACACGACGTGTAGGTGGCGGTGTGACGAGTGACGTCTCGCGTTTAACACGGCTGTCACACAGCGACGGATCACACAGCTAAAGCCGAACTGACCAGTGGTCAGTTCCCATAGAACAAGAAGAGCCAATACGCCGTGCGATCGACAATACGTGCGGCCAGCCGTTGTTTGGCAATCACGAGAGACCGAACGACAACAATCGCCCGGCGATAAGCCACTCCTGGAACAATCCTAAGTACCGTGAGACGAGCACCCCACGTGTGTCGACGTGTCTTAGCAAGAACCACGAGACGGCCACGACTAATTGACGCTCGTCAATTTGCGAGACCGGCCATCATCAAAGGGGTTTTCGATACAAATATATATATATATATATGTAGGATCACGCACGCGATAGAAACGATGACCAGCGCGCGAGACGAATCGAACGACCGACGTCCGACACGTGGACGCTGTCCATCTTCATTTTCTGGAGACAGAGAATTCAGCTGCGCAGAGAAAAAAAGAAAAGGGGAAAAGAGGGGTCGATTCGTTTCCCAGGTGAAACTCGAAACCGGATGTAGCAAAATCAGGATTAGATTATTCCGAGAGAGTTGTGCGTGTTTCTCATAGAAGAATGGTTAGAAATTAATGAGATTGAATGAATTTAAAGACAGTACGAAAAATAATCTTTCCCCAATTTTGTTCCGTAATATATCATTGTCAATACTTGCAAGCGCAGAAAAAAAAATCAATAAGACATCGTAAAAGATATCAAGTTATGTAATGTAACAAATAAGACGCTGAGAAAAAAAAAACACGGACCTCACTCACGGGGTCATTATAAAGACAGAGAGACGAGAGATAATTCGAAGCACGCGATTTTCCAGATTCCTTTCTTTCCGCGAGTGACATGTGGGGCTCAAATTGACCAGTGTATACCGACGCGCGTCACCCTTGAGAAAAGACTCGTCTCTCGCCAAGCGAGGGTAGCCAAGCGGTATCGGCTTACCCCAATTTCACCCCAATCATTTTGAAACCCAAAACCCCCGCCGTATAACCGTTCCTTTCTTTCACGTATCCGTATTTCTTTTATGCGTATGTTGATGATATTGATACCGAGAGAAAAAAAAAAGATGAAAGGGAAAGGAATATCGAGACAGAGAAGAGAGGACACGAAAACGTTGTCCACCGGATCGGGACGCGAGGAAGCGGGGAATTTGACAAATCGCGGCGCGTCAGAATTTTCGTGCGTCAATTTTTCACGTCGGCAGAAAGACTAAGAACAAGAGGGACCCGCATCGAGCATTTTTCAAGCAGTCGTTTGGAACGAAATCGACCCCGCGAGAGACGCTCCTCGCTCTGCACGTGCTCTGTGTATCTGTCGGTACGTTCGGAGTCGGAGAGAAATCGTTGGCGATTTCCTTAAACTGGCGCTTCCACGTCGATAATGCGATTGGTTCGTCGCGCCTTGTCACGCGGGAACCGACGACTCGCTTCGGACCCGATTCACGGATTTTGAGTATATATATACGTTGCGAAATGTATTGAAACGTTTTCGTTAGTGATGTTATGTAAACAGCAAACTTTTAGTAGAATTAAATTTAGATAAAAAAGGGAAGAAAAAAATTAGAGCAGTAAACACTCCGAATTTCTGCTGGAAAAATCCGTTAAAATGTAGCTTCGTAATTATTGTCGAACTGTACGTCGTAATAGCAGAAGCAGTTTTATAATTTATGTCAAGTTTTACGCGCTAATCCCCATGTTAATACACGTTTATGAAGAAGACGTAATTATCGCGCCAACAAGAAAATATTGCGAGGGGAAGAGATAATGAAGCGTAAATTAATTTGCGTGTGCTTGCTCTATGTCAATAAAATCCGTTTGAAAGGAATTCAACTCGCGAGACCCGTGATCTTTCGATCCTCATTAAGCTAAAGTATATACGACGACAAGAACGAAAAAAGTGATCGTCAATCTTAGCGTTTTAATTAACGCCACATGTCTAGATATTAATAACGATATCAGAACGAGCTGACGGACTACCGATAGAAGAACTCACTCGCGCTCCTTTCTCTTCTTTCTTTTCTTTTTTTTTTTTTCCCACACGATCGTAAAACAAAATAGACAGGCGCGGCGGAGACTGGTCTCTTTCATTTATTGCGCGGCGCGTATTCTCGCTCCGTCGCCGCTCGCGTCGCACTCTAATCGCGTATAAAGCCAGGAAATGTAAATTAACGTCTTCAGTGCACCTAGGTAATCACGCCCCGGCCGCGACGATAAAAACGTAGTGAACGAGCACCGGGTGTCGCGATGTTTATCGGATATAATCTCCTTTTTTTTTCGAGCCATCGAACCGACTTGCAGAAAAGTGAAAAATGAGGATAGGAGTTCTCGTGACATAAACTCATGTGACGTCACAGTCCTCTCGACTTTCGCGGTATGTCCTCATTTGCGTACGTATGCATGTATATGCGTGTGCGCATATACACATATCTCCCGAACGCCCGTACTTACGCATTATGTGCGTGTTAGTTGAGTGCAACTAAGTGCATCCTGTGAGAGTGCGTTAAAGAGCCGTCATTTTCGACGGTCTACCCCGTCGGAGAGACTTTTCGTGTCCCTCCCTCTCGGCGATAGTATCTGCCTTGAAGGTACGAAACCCGGCAGCTTCACCCGGTCTCTATACTGGTTACTTGGTACTGCATTATAGCGTCGAGATCCTGAATAGACGCCGCTTGTTCTCCTCTCATTAACGCCGGGATGGATCCATTCATCGGCGATACCCTCTCGCACGTTAGGTCGCTACGCGACCCGCAGGAAAATGAAAAATGAACGGGGATTAACGCGTGGTCGACTACCCCTCCCGTTTCGTAGTCCCGTGCGTACCTCTGGTCCGCACTATACAGATGTATCCCGCGGTCGTTTATTCGCTCGCTACGCAGGTAGGGATATACTTTTTTTTTTTTTTTTTTTTTTTAGGAAAACTAATGTGTAAATTGAAAAGTTAAATATTTGTATAACTGAGAATAAGGGAATATAAAAAATAAAATAGTATATTTTCTCTCTCTCTCTCTCTCTCTCTCTCTCTTTCTCATCAACTTTTAATTTACTACTGAAGATTAAATCAGAATCAGCGTATTTTGAAAGCACGATATTTCCGTCTCAAGCATGACTCGTGGAACTATTACGGACCCGACGAAAATTCGCGCTCAGCAGTCGCTGATGAGGGTGGTCGATGCGCAGAGATACACGAGCAAAGGGGTTAACAGAGATACTATCTCCGGAAATAGCTCCGGGCACGACGATAAGGGACGTTATTCTCAGGAAGGACGAAACACACGGTTCTCCTACGTGATTTTAATAAATTAAGGTATGACGCAGCCTCTCGCAGGTAGGCGTGTTGCGGAATCGGCATTGCCGGTTAATGAGTAAGCGGTGGTTGCCGGTCACACCATCGCGTCACGCCATCGGGGCAGTCAGCAGGACCCCATCGTGAGAGCATCTCTGTTCCGAAACACCATAGAGCCTATTCACGACGCGGCGATGGGGGGAATACCCTCATATAGGCGCGGGGGGTTAGCAGACACGTGACTGCTTTATAGCGAAGCGCGACCGAGGGGACGCCGGTGAACGGACGTTCGTGAAGGGACGGTCATCTTTTGACTCCATTCGCGTCTCTGCTCGTCCACGCTATTCGACATGGACTCACGGACGAAATTTACTCGTCCCGCGGCAGGACGGTGTGTGTTATTGTGATGCGCGAAACATATTTATACCGAAAGTGCGTATTGTTTCACCGGCCGCGACAACGTGTACAAAAGACCGACCGTCCGGTGTCGAGAGGAAGGGGGATGGGATCCCCTCGGCTTCTCTTTTTATATTTTTCACTTTCAAGATCGGTAACGGGGGAGAGAGAGCGAGAGGTAGCCAGAAGCATTACAAAACGCAATTTCCGGACTCCGCTGATGGAACGATTTTTCGTGCGAGCGAGAAACGAGGGTGGTCGCGGGCGTTTTCAATGCGTTTTCGGGTCGACATCAATCGGTCGCCGCGCGATCGTAAAGGGAAGGAGTCGTTAGTGTATCAGTGACGCGAAACGGCTTCCGCCGTAATTAATGCGACAAAAACCGGGCGCGGAGAACAAAATCGCTGTTAAATGCGTGATAATGATCAAACATTCGCGCTATTCGGGTCACGAAATGCGCATAAGTCATTTTTCTGAAAAAAAATTAAAAGATAAAATATCTAAGACGCGAACCGCGTATGCATTTACATAAATACATAAAGAATACAGAATTATAGACACACTTCTCCACGCAAAATACCGTTAGATTAGTGCTAGGCTCATTTATACAACATTGTTACGGGATTTCATAATAGTAAGCTGTCATGTCGCGCGCGTTCAGATTATCCTTATGAAATATAAAGTACCACGCACACGCGTAATGACTCCCTGAGCAATCAAAACACATCCGAGCCCCACAATTATCATGTTCTACACGTTGCAGCTCGTTTCTTCTTTCTCCACGCTCTTTCGCACAACATCCTTTCTATGTAAAAGCGCAATTACACGTTGTTTCACTCGCAACCAATTTTCTCAATAATTTTCTCGTTTCCACACATCGGTCCAACACACGTACACATACACACACGACAAATCAGAGAAGATATATGTCGCATTTTACGTCAGACCGGGAGTGTGTTGTTGAGATCTTGCCAGGATTCATCAGTTTCAACAGTCCCAACGTCTAATTTACGAGACAG
Source organism: Pseudomyrmex concolor (assembly GCA_014839585.1). Classification (NCBI taxonomy): domain Eukaryota; kingdom Metazoa; phylum Arthropoda; class Insecta; order Hymenoptera; family Formicidae; genus Pseudomyrmex; species Pseudomyrmex concolor. Next base: position 37,921 of record QVOB01005306.1, read on the forward strand.
TCTGTAGTATACGTGCGGATGAAGGCAACGACTCCGGTTCTGAGATAGCACGTATATTGCAAATGCCGCGACGAAACAATAAGTTGCACGTGTCCGGGCCGTTTGACTCGTCGGCGCGCGCGCGCCGTGTAAGTACCCGCAGAAAAGTGAGCCCGGCGAAAAACGTGACGTAACACATTTAATTCGGACTTGAATACAACTAATTGCTTCACTAATCGATACTTTCTTCGCAAGTATCTTAAAATCAACTTGAAATCGTGAAATCGAAAAAAAATCTTCTATTTCACAAATTATAATCGCAAGCATAGCCAAATATTATACATAATTTTAAGGAAATTGCTGCTTAAATATTAATATTTTTCTTAAAAAATAAACTGTCTTTAAATTGAAAGAAAAATTCTTGAACGATCTGAAATATTCTATATTTCGAGATTTCTCGGAGTCACATTACATCGGTGATAAGTATACAATAGTGAAGAACGACAGAACAACACGCGCGCGCACGGAGTCCGCGTGTTGCGAAACGACAAACGGGAGAACGGGTTGTGCATGGGTTTCCGCCAGTGAGTTATTGCCATTGCGGATGTGTGAGTGCCCCCGCCGCAATACGTCCGCGCGCTACGGGCCAGGAATAATAAAATAAAAGCGCGGGACAGAGTGATGGAGAAGCTCCGTGTATATCTGGCCGTGATAATAATGGCCCGCCGCGAGCGCATCGATCGGCGGCGCCATTCGTCGATTGCTCGTAAATCTGTCTCCGTGTCATTTAGAGGCGCCCCGTTAAATTTGCCCTTTCTTAATCATATCGCGCGCACTTTTATCGAAGAAAAATAAGGAAATACATTACGTAATTATAGCTGTTATTAATCACCGTTAAAATAACGAACTTTCCTCAACAATTGCATTTTATACGTAAATATATCATTACATTAATTTTTGACAAGTAACACATTTCTCAACTTGCTACAAAAATGTATTTCTCGAAGAGAATACAAAGCAAACAAATGCTAAATAAGTGTATGAGTAATCACAAACGGGCATATCTTTCTAGCTATTATGTCCGATACGCGTGACACTCGGCAGGTGAACGAACGCGCGCATACGAAAAGAACGGCGCGCTGTCTCACCCCCGGAAACGTTAACTCATTGAGTTTTCACCCCTCCCCCGAAAAGGTCTGCGAGGAAGTATTTATTAGATTGGAATCTAAACGCCCTCGTGGGCCTAAAAGCGTATTTCCTTCGCCGTAGGTGGTTTCGTGAGCAGACGTGACGATCCCCTTTCGGATCGTCGCCGCTCCTCCCGCAGGGTTCTCGAGAAATTAGCCGGTGCAACTTTATTAGCTTGCATCACGAAATCGTCGTCGTCGTCGCTTACGTTTCTCGCAGCCCGAAATCGCGGCCCTTTTCGACGCAATAAAACAATAATTACCTTTAATTACACACGACACACGATGCAAATCAAATTTATTGCCGGTGCGATAAACCGCTTTTTTTCCGCGTAAATATCATTACAAGCGCGCGCATGTAAAATACACGTTTCATCGCAAAATGTTACGGTCGCAGATGTTGTCGACGGGCATTTCGTCATACGAGATAATTTGATACATTCGATATCGATCGGATTGGCCGACCGTATGCGCATTCGAAAATGCATTATCGAGCGAGACATTTGTCGTCGAATGCACATCGTGTATTCTGCGAAGACCCGGCGCCGTGACAGACGTGTCGTCCTCCTGTCAAAACTTCGCGCGCGCGACGAAAAGACCCGAGTTCGATATTCAAAACGTCGTACAGTCGCATATATCTACTCTCGATTCGAATCAGCGAGCACCAGAAGCAACACCTTTTCATCTGGATGTACAAACATCGCCGGAGTTGAATCCTGAGGGACGCTGGCGCGCGAATACACACGTCGTGCAACGCGCCCGCGAGATAAATCAAACCTCGTCGTCGGCTCATAAACCGTCATTTCCCATCATTAAAGTCGAGAGTCGAACGAGCATGGCCAACCGACCGGAAACTGGCGTTTCAAAGGCCCACGGCGGTATATCCGTTCTGCTCAATTTCACCGATTTTCCGTCGCCTTTGTATCGGTTTATCGCTCTCGAGGGCCGATCATTAGTATCGCCGTCAAACGACGGGCATTGTCGTCGCGTATTTATGAACGTATCTACCTGCCCTATCTCCGTTGATCTCCCTCGATCCTTGCGCGTTCGTTCGATAGAGACTCCTAACTGAATCGCCTATGCACCGAAAAAATGTGTGCGTCCTCTAACAGTTATTATTTATTGTACACAAGCTTTTACGGAAATAAGAGACTGCTAACGGTACGCGGCGGAGTTTATGATTATCTCTCTCGACTGAAAGCGTCGCGCATCTTTCGGTTTTCCCCCTTTCGAGCTCCTTGACAAATAACCCGCAGCGTCGATTATCGCAGGAAGTCGCATCGACGCGCGCGCGCGCGCGCATCCAGGAAGGATTCGTTTTGGAAGATTTAAGATCCGCTGTTTTTCTTACACACTGTGACGTACAAATCCTACGCGATTGCGACAAAACGCGCGAGAGATTACGAAACAGCCGAGAGAGAGAGAGAGAGAGAGAGAGAGAGAGCAAAACCAACCCTTCGCACTTTAGATGTGGAATTATGTCCTACGGATAAATATCGAGTCGAGGCGCGAGATATCACCGCCTTAATCCCCGGCGTGCACACCTGTACATCTAATTTACCGTCGACAATAACTACGGTGATAAACGGGTCGGTTATCGAGCGCGCGACTTATCTGCAACGTGATCCCACGTGTCACTGCAATTAGTTAATGCCGCGTAAATTCTAAGCGGGGAAACGAACGCTTCCTTGACGTTGCCTTCAGAAACTGTTTTACGCCCATCGTATAGGATTACCGCCGGTAATCGTTTGCGGTGGTGAAAATTATGTCGCTAGTAAATATCAACAAGCAGCCAACTAATTTGCTTTAAAGCTTTGCATTAAACTCGCGCGTTCAATTTGCGAAAAATCGTAAACGAGATAGATACAGATATATACGCGGTATATACAGAGCGAAATCGCGAGGTTTTTCGTTGGAAAAACGCTTAGGGAAACTGCACCGCTACTAAACGTCAAGTAAAGATTCCGCAACGTTCAACAAGATTTATTCCTCAACTCTGTCTATAATATTCTAAGCGCGAGCCGCAGTATATTATAAAACGTTACACGGTGTGACACGAACACGTCAACAATCGCGGTAATTTCGTAACGCAATGCTGGACCGTAACGTGTTCTCGTACTCCGATAGATTGGCCAATCCGCGCTCAAAGTGCAACAGTGCTTAGATCGTTTTTTAAATGTATAAAAAAAAGGAGAACAATTACTGAGTATATAAAATTCTACTGTTAATTGATGTAAATTACCGACAGCGGTAATTACTCAATAATTAATCCTGACAACTACATGTATCTACCGAGATCAATATATCTTTCAATTCCTCTATGCGTGTCGCAGTTACATAAAATTACATCAACACGGACGACAACAATTGCAGCGGTCGGTTTCGAAATGCATTATCACAGACCGTAACGCGTTCTCGCGTTACGACGAATTACCTAATTCCCTTCCTCTTTCTCCTCCTCCCCTCCCCTCACAACTGACTGTTTAAAGAGAGAAGAGCGGGATCTCGCTCGAGCGCTCTTTTTCGAGGAATCTCGCATCTTTTCAGGTGAGGCCACCTGGTCGGTCGAGTGCCGTGTGAACCTGTCCTCGAAAAAGCGATACGGCATCGCCCGAAAAGACACCCGAAGGGTAACTGTTTGTACAAGCGCCCCGGTATTTTTATCCGAATGACGGTGACTCATAAAGATCAGAGTTCTCTCGCGCGCGTATCCCCTTCGCGCATGTTTCCTTCTCTCTCTCTCTCTCTTTCTCTCTCTCACTCACTCTCTCTCTCTCCTTTTCTTTTTCATACACACGCAAACACCCTTTTCAACTGCTGTGCACCCACCACGCATCCATACACATGTCAACGTACGTATATATACCGTTACTGATGCACACGCCAGCCCGAGAGCGGACGAGAGAGAGAGGAGGGCAGGAGCGTGCTTGAATGTGTATTTAGCGGCAAGGAACACACTCGCTTCGCATGTTAGGATAGAGATTATGTCGTCCAAGGAGTCTATAGTTAGTTAAGGCTACCATTCTTCGGCTGGGTGAGCCTTTGAGGCATGCACCGCCGAAAAAGAGGTCGAGCAACAACGTTCGTCGTCACGCGCACCAACAATTAGATATTAATTCTATTCAGACCTCTCTCACCTCTAGTCCGGGACAACCTTTACAAGAGAACGCGGGCGGATTAACCTCTTTCGGTGTTATCTGTCCTCTTTTTTTTTTTTACGGGGAATCTGATTTCAACCAGCCCGGAGATCGCCGGGACAAAGCCGAATTTGTCCGTCGTCTCACAATGGAGTCCGCAAACACGTCGTCGGATTGGATAACCTGATATTTTTCTTCCTCAGAGACTTTCAATGAAATCGATGAAAATTCTTGTGTCATTCAGAATCGTTTATTTAGGAAACATATGTATATAAATCGATATTATTTATCTTCCACCTATCTATCGCTCTTTCTCTCGTTCCAAATACGTTTCTATTATACTCTCGCGATGTATTTCAATTCTTCAAAAATAGTTTCTTACATTAAAAGATTAGAAGAGATTAACTTCTACACAAGCGTCGTGATTGAATAAAATCTCATAACGTATGTCGAAAGTCTAAGCCGTAACGTTTACATCCTATGTAACCGCGAGCAGACGATGTAATTGATCTGCATACGATGCACGTATCAAAAATTATAACGCGGCAAGTGCGACAGCGCGAAACACGATTAGCGTCATTCGTCAATTTAGATAAGATGCCTCCGCGAGGCTAATTAAAAATTTCGCTCGTGATCCTCGAGAGCCATAATATTTCAGCACAGCTGCGAAAGATAATAACCAGACGGGCGCGTATAAGACGGGCCTGTTTTGCGTCAACACGTCCGCTGGAAACATCAGCGGCTGTTTCACTTTCCTTATCTACGTGGCATAAAACCGCCCCGTGGCATAAATGGAGAATGAATTCACCGCGCGGTAAAAGAAAAAATAAAATATCGCCAACGCCCGCAACATTTGTACATCGGCTCTCTCGCGGAGTAATTTTTTTCCATTACGGATTTTTTCCGATCCCCCTCATGAAGACGAACGAGAATCCGATGGCGGCGCGAAACGCCTCGGAATACAGGGAAAGTGGTGACTTTTCCTGGCCGGCGGTAATTTTTCTGAAAAACGAGCGGCCGGACACACATGGCCCGCGGTGGCCGCGAAAATGGCGCGTTTTATGGTTTTATAATACGAATGACCAAAGGGGATCCTTCTCTCGGGGACTGTAACACATGGCCGCCTGTGTCTCTGTCCGCTATCCTGATCACGCGCGCGCGTGTGCATACGTGCTCGTGTGTGCGTATCGCCAGGGGGTGACCGCTCTTCAGCTGTCCACCACGAAACTGGGTAATGAGCCGTCACGTAGACTGGGTTTACTCCCCAATAAAATCTATATCAGGATTTCAGGAGGGAAAGAACTGTTTTTTTTTCCTCGGCACCGCCATACATCATTCTCGGAAGTGTCGTCGTCGCCATCGCCGAATCACCACACACACTCGCGCTTATGCTTTTCAGTCATGACTCCGCCGCGATTCGCGACAGATTTGATTTATCGCACGGATCTTCGATATATATCTCGAGATATCGTTCAAAACGTAGCCATATTTCCGGATATCTTTCGCGTGCTTAAAACCGATTCAGTGGCGTCGTGAAATATGATATATTGCATCGAGATATACAAGAGTGAGTGAGATATGCCGCCTCGTATATATCGAAAACGTGCTATCGAACCGCAGCAAGTGTTGCTATTTATAATCTCGTTAACGGAATCCGTTTAACACGCAAAAACTATCCCTCTGCTAATCGTCAGACACTATCTTAACGTCACAACATCGTAAAAGAGTATCGCTCTGCGCGCACTTTACACTACGTCACGCGTGACACAGGTGATTTAGAATACTACTTTTTACATTCCCGCGAACACTAATGTCTCCTCTCCGGGAGAAAATAATAAATTGTAAGAAATCATAAAATTCTCGCGCGTCGGCGATGTTGCGCAATTAGCGTTGCGCATGGCGCCACTGGGCGCACTAAACATTCGACTAAAATAAATAACCACGACCGACGGGGCGACTTGATTTATGAGTGAAGCCTGATGTTCCTGGATGTCATCTGGGTTTAACGCTCCTCCGTAATCTTAGGCGCGCTTTAAAGCGACCACTATAACCCCGGGACGGCCGCGATCAATAATACATTCCGTAAACGCACTCGCGCGATGTCGGGAGTGATGGCTTCTCCAGTTTCAGGTACGGCCGAACGTGAGTAATGCCAAACAAACGGGAAAATATATCCATCTAGTAGCGACAGTGGTGATGGCGGCCGCGACCACGTCGTCGTGGGAGACGCGCTATATTTACGCGGCGGTGGTTTCGCTTTTTTTTTTTTTCAGGCGCCCACGGTCGACCCGTTATATTTAGCGCGCGCGCGTTCTGCTTTCATGGCCGCGAAGCACCACCTTGTGACGTGTCAGATGCGACAACTCGCGCTCGCCTTTTTATCAGAGGAACGGGGGTGACCCTTCGTGAGCGCTATTTCAAGGCGCATGGGAACGTCGTTCGGCAGGTGCCTCCGGTTGATTATAAATAATCAGAGACTCGCCTCTTACGAGAGCGCCTGCCGCCAGCCTCTCTCATGCCGCGGTATGGATACGCTCATGTCGAGGGGACGGCGAGGGAACATAAACGCGCGTGCACGCACGACACGAGGGAGTTAAGCGATGAGATATTTGTTCGTTCTACATACAGAATGTTTCCATCGCGATACTCACTGCCGAGAATAGAAGAGTAAATTTTTTTCAATAGACAACTTTAATTTCTATATTCTTTTCAGAATTGATGTGTTGTAAAATAAAAAATGTTTGTACAGTGTTCAAGTTTTTTTGTTTAAAATAAAACTGTCATTCATCACGTTCGACTACAAAGGCGCACGATCGAATTAACACGAATTAACATTTCTACGATCACTCATAGGGCATCCGTTTATATCGAATTGCTCGTTCCGGAACAAGCGGCGGCGAATCGGCGTAGAAGTTAGCGCGCGTAGTTTGAAAGCTCGTGGGGTTTCAACAGGTGCTTTCGCGGACCTGAAGTATGCAGGTATGTGGAAGCAAGCACTCGTCCCCCCCGTGAAGACCTCTTACACGTGCACACTCCACTTGTACACAAAGCGGGCCCGTATATTTCTGCTTTCCATCTCGAGAGCTCGCAGAGGCTCTCTCGAAAAGTGTGCCGCGGCAGTGTGCATCCTTCTCTTTCTCTTTCTTTCTCTCTTTTTCTTTCTTATCTGTGTCTCTTTCTCTTTTTGTCCGCCTGCTGCTTCTCCTCCATATACCCCTTTTCTTTCGTTTTCGCTGCGCGTTTGCAGCATGTGCACATTGTCGTACGCTGTCGGACGTAAACAAATTTCCGAGGGTGATGCGTGCAGGAACGTTGCGCAGTTAATAAGCTGTTGGCGAAACATGGTGGTCATTAAACGCGCGTTTTCATTGTACGGCACGCACTCCGAGACCTCTGGGGTCGGGCAAATCATCGAGTGGCAAACGCTGCGGTTAGAGAATATTTCACCCTGATGTGCCACTTGGTCTGTGGTTATTCGTATTAAACGAGATTACGGGAATTTTGCATACGCGCGGCAAGAACCCGCTCGAGAAAAACACACGATCGAATCGAGTCCAAGACAGAAGAGCAAAGGAGCACGGACTTGTTTACCATCCGAGAATCGTCTCTTGAAATTTCTCGGTTGACAGCCGAGAGTCAGAACGCAATATAATAAGAACGAGCGGAACAAAACAAGCCATTGCTGCGGACATTCAAACTGATTGAGATGATGCAAACGCACGGCACAAGATCTCCGTAACATAAATACAAAATTCATCACGTAATATGTGTGCGAAATTTTATTTCACGTCGTAAAAAATGGAAGATTGAAAATAGATGACCGGTTAAAGAAACGCAAAAAGAAAAAAAAATGAAATTCGTGATCGAAAGTCGGACACTTATCCGGGTCGATTCTCTTTGCTCGAGATCACTCGAGAATCAGAGCCTATTCGTTCGAGACACTTGAGAAGATTAGACTGTCACAAGCTTTTCCACGTTTCCACGTTTCACAATAAGCCACCGCGCGCAGGGGTCTGCCCGAGGGGCGGTCGCAACGAGTGACCGTATCCACTCGAAACAAAAATAATTCTATCTCTATAAGCAAGAGCAGCAGCAGAAGCGAGAGAGCGAGAAGTTTCAGCGCGGAAAAGCGACCGGCAATGAAAATAAGAGAGACGGAGGAGGGAGACAGTATCCGAAGCTACGTAAGCCCCTCGACAATGGGGAGGATATTTTCTCTAATGAACCAAGCCGAGTATACTCCAGTGCCAATTACACTTCAACCGCGTTCTGCGTACTTCGTTCCTCTACTTGACTTCTGTCATTTCAAAGCCAACGAAATGCCGGAGAGACGAGGGCGAGATAAGAGAAAGAGAAAGAGAGAGAAAAAAGAGAGGAAAGGCGCTCGCGATCGATGCTAAACCTCGTGTGTCTTCTCTCCCGTTCAGGAAGGGGCAATAAAGCGCGAGACGAGGAAGTGAGGCAGAGAGATAAGCCGGACAATTAATTTTAAGGCGAATCTAAAGATGGAGGAACTTTGGCGATGCGCCTTCGTTATGAAAGATCACTTTACCGCACTCGAAGTGCGTACTCCGTTTTCTGCTGAAGAGACTATGCAATCCTTTCGAAAACATCACTCGCGAAGTATACAAATTGTTGCGAGATACACTCTGCCGACTCGTCGTCCGCGGATAATTAGCGCAGATGCGAGCTCTAATTAGCAGCTTTATAAGAAAAATTGTTTATCTACATTACATTTTGTTTCACCGATATTAAATGTTATTTCCAGCAGAAACCACATATAAAAAAAAAGAAATAATATCGTACGTGGTTCGAATTCCGTGCACAATATCGGGGATCATAATTACATCGGATTATCAAGATAAACTCTCTACACATACCGCGCCGTAATAATAACCTACATATCGATAAATTAATGCCGGGCAAACGACTCGAATTACGCAAACGAGATGCGCGATTTTGCGACGACGGTACGTCTTAATTTACCATAGATTACGCAGATCACAATAAACCAAGTTGATAGGGTCAGTCCGAGCCGTAAGCCTTGATTAACGGATTTAATTATGGGATTGTGCGCGGGGGCAGGATTGCAGCGGTCATTATGGGGGCCTTAGTAACCCGTATCCTGTACACTCTGGATATACCTATGATGCGCCGGTCTACACGGTGTTCCCACACATAACGGTAATGCGCGCGAAGCAAATATTCTGTGCGCGACTAAATATATTGCAAAAACATAAATTATATTTCCATTTTATGCAAATATTTTCACCACCAAATATATATATATATATATGTATAGTATCCACTCGCGAAGTTTCCTAGAAACGCATGTATCTCATGTACGTCGCGTTTAAATCTCAACTTTATTACACCCTGTATACATAAAACTCTGGCCGTCAGAGATCTCAACGTGATATTACAAGCTCTCTCCCGCGTGATCCCATGAGAATAAGACTTTAAATACGAACATTCTCTCTCTTTCTCTTTCTCTCTCGCCGGCGCGAGAATACAGAAAAGCTGGCAAACGCGAAAGATAATTAAGTTCGTAATTAAAAGATACAATCGCGCACGAAAGCCTTTCACGGTGGCTAAGTGACAAAAGCAATCAATCAAAGGGACAAGCGTGGATTCCATTCACGTCGAGACGTTCGATGTGTACATATATATATATATATATATATATATAACCTATGTATAGACGAGAGCGTGCTCGGACCATTAAGGCTCCTATCATTTGTTACCATCAGGGATCGGTGTATCCGTTAATACCATGTTTCACGGGTCCGCGATTCCGTAGACGACGTCGTGTATAAGCGTATTAAACTAAGCATTCCGGACGTGTAGATATTGATTTTCTCCTCGTTCGAAAAACGGCCGTCTTCGAATTCCCCTCCGTTTTGGTTTACACAAGCAATAAAAAAGGATCAACCCTTTCGCGACGTTAACCCTCCCCCCGACACGGTGAACGCGATTGCGAATCATTAGCGAGTAAACAGTTAATGATCGGATGCGGATAACGCATCGTTTTTGTTGCTGTCATTCTCGCGAATGGAAATTGTATTGTGTATAAATTCGCGTGTACATTACGAAATATCATCTGCCATATATCTCGGAAACGCGTAAACTGTGAATAGTGAGAAACGCGCTGCAAAATGTAATTAGGATTGCGTGATTCGCACAGGACGAATTTCACACAGGATGTTCGGAATTTCGAGACACCTTCTCAAGATGTCACTTTGCATGAATTTCCTCGGCGTCTCGGAGAAAGCTCTCTTCTCTCCGACGACATGTTCACGAAGAGAGACGGAACCCCCTCCGGTTAAATGAAATCACGGTCAATCTAACGTTATGTAAATCGGCGGTCACTATCTGGTCAGTTTTGCATATGAATGCCGAAGGGACCGGCACACTTACGGCCTTGTATACGACCTTAAGATGATGCTAATCAGTCCTCTCCCAGGAGCCGAGTTCTCTATCCACGGTTCGTTTAGTTTAGTGCTTTCGGGAGTCACAGCGGCCGGAGTCACAGAGGGGGAGGCAAATCGAAACACGCGGAAATCGAGTTGGAAGTTTACGTCGAGTGAAACTGAATATAAGTTCTCACAATGTTTCATCTCTTTCTAAGTTTTTGTGATTAATTATATAACATGTAGTTTTTTATTTCGCTACCATTTCGGTAGCATGATCTCACCGAGAGTTATCAAGGGGTGGAAACGCGGCCAATAACATAATTTTCGCGCTGATTAAAACAAGCACGGAGAAAAGTATGTGAGAGCTTTTAGTCGTGTATTTAAAATATTTTAATCGGACCATTTGTGCCGGCGAAGAATCTAATGCGAAGTGGTAACTCGTAACACCGCGCGCTTCTAATGTCACCACATGGTTTCGATGACTGGGCCTGTACCGGGTAATCCTATGGGGTAGCACCTACTCGAAAGCGTTCGCCGTTCAAATATTGTCCGTCGACCGTTCGCTTTGGGATTGCGAATTAAACGCGACTCCGCGACAATTGTTACGCATTTATCGGCAGCAACGGTATTATCCCGTGGGGTGCGCACCCTCTGATTAAAAATTCTCGCGTGGTTAAGCCTCTGATAATGATCTTCTCTAACCCCTTCCCGCCCGTGGGGGTTTATACAGTATGGTCTAAAAACGATTGTACTTACTCAGTCGGCGTGCACGGACGACGGCTAAAGCGCAAATGGCTCGAGGTCATCGCGAACAAGAGTTAACGATCGTTGTCAAGGGTGATGGCGTAGGTGCCGCCTTTCTTTCTTGTCAATCGACGTTGCCGCGTGTCAAAAAAGTCTCGAGACGTGTCGCGATCTTGAAACTCTCTCTGTATCTGTAAAAAAATATTGAAATAGAAATTTATTTTTCTGTTGCAGAGTTGAAAAATTTTTAATTTACATCTCTCCTCTCTTATTTATTTCTATTATATTTTTAAATAATATATTTTTTAAGAGTACAGACAGAGAACTATATATATCGTGTTCATACAATATGCGTAAATACGACATCAAAGACACGCGTATTACAAGAGAGAGACCCTTCGCGAGTATCGCGTCAAGATACAATCTCTCGGTCGTACGGTCCCGTTATTAATTAATATCGTGCCAAAGATTAAATGAATTCCTATTGAAGATCCTCATCTGGCGACAAGCCAAGCGTGAAGCGGGGCGGTCGCCCGCGAAATTTGTCATAGGCCTAACGACCCTCGTTATTAAAAGTAACGTTCCAGTGACCTCGCGTGATAATCCACTCACTTGACAAATCGAGATAATTGCAGCGGCGGCCCTTAATCTTCTCCTCGAGCGTCGTCTAACCCGCTAAACAAAAGACCTCTAAAGGCGTTGAGAACTTTCGTCGCACGCAGAATTAAAGTACGAGCTGCTAGCACGCGTTATTCTCATTATCACTTTGTATATAAGTGCGAGAATAAGAGAAAATTTATTATGTTAAATAGTAAATATTCATTAAATGCATATTGTACACCCGCTAAATTAAAATAGCAACAAATAATAAATGGAATAAAGTAAATAAAATTATGCAATCGCACAATTTAGAAACATGTGAATTCATATATTTTAAATGCCTCCGTAAAATATCGCAGTCACACGCAAGCGAGTGTTATTCGCACAATTTTCCGCGAAAATGATGCGAGAAGATAAAAATACGCTAAATAAAAAGCACAAAAAGAGGATATAACCGCGCGAAATGACAATGGATATCCACATAGTCCAGCGCGCGCACTTCCATTAATTAAATATTCAAAATCGCCATTAATCCGGTCACATCCCGCGCGCCGTACCGTTCATCGTGCCAGTTGAAATCAGCCTCAATGAAACCCGGACCCGTTTCGGATCTCCGTGGCTTAGGCAAATGAATGCCGTCGCGTTCGCATGCAAATACACACTTTTGTGCACGATGGCGTCGGTGCCGCACGCTAATAAATTTTTCCACGGGCTCGTCCAACCGCGTCGCGTTCGACGTGTGACTAATGACGGCGAATCAACGCGAGAGCCTGTTCGTCCAACGTACCTCTGAGAACAATCAGGTGCCACCGCTGTTGCTAGTGGAAGAAAAAACAAGCAAGAAGCAGCGGTAAAATCGTGCGAGGAAAAAAAGCGCCAGTCACCCTCTCACCTCTTGTTTGCCCAAGGTGTGACAAATTCCGGAAGATAGATCGATCGACCGCGCCTCCCCGTCACGTTACGTACTTACCTGTCTGCCCGCGCTCGTTCGACGCCCATTCACATTCAAATGCGAAGTTAACGAACAAGGTGGTCTCGGTAATAAATGACACGAGCAAAAAGCGCGTATTCCCCCGGCCTCTCTCTCTCTCTCTCTCTCTCTCTCTCTCATTCGGGTTAATTATTCAAGCTAAGAGGGCTGTAAGCAGATTGGTCTCACCCTTAAGCCCCTATCTCGGTACAACGAGGGTGGCAAGACGGGAAGCGACGGAAGGGATCGACCGAAGACTTTAAACCGCCCTTACTTACTGACTGGTGTCTGTGATTAGAACCAGAAATATGCTAAGCGGCCTACCAATTATCGGAGATTTCTAGTCGCGGAATTACGCCGCCTGAAATAGAGAGTCTTCCGCATTGCAATCAAGATATCAGCAATTTCTCTAAAGTAGATGTAATTATCTATAAAAAAAAATATATATATATATTTACGCGTTTGTTTTTTGCTAATATTTTTTCAATAATCTCGACGATTGCGCAATTCCAGAATGTATATAACTCGGTCGTCGAACCTCGTAAAATCAGATTCGACGAAAATGTCTGAATTGAATCCAACAAGCTTTTCTAATTCCAACGTACGATCCGCTGCGAACGGCACGAAAGTTCAATCGTCTGCAGCTTCGGGGCGGAAATTAATTCCACGTCCGCGACAATAATTTTAGACGTAGCTCTTTCAGAACGAGTAGACTGCGGCGGTAGTCGGAGACACCGAAAGGATAGTGGAAAATCGTAAGGGAACATTGTCGTTAACTTTTACGAGGCCATTAACGTGGTCGTCTTCCGCCATTCCGAACGCGAGCTGGACATCGTGACGTCATCGTGAGAGAGGAGCAAAAGGAAGTAGAAGAGAGTTAGAAAAAGAATTAGCCGAGCGACCACGAGTTGCCCAATCTCCGCCCTCATACCACACGGTCTTTCTTCGTGCCTCGTACATCCTTCTACGGTACTGCAGCGGTCGTAACTTCGACAAAGGGCAATATTCGAGTTGCTCGAGCTGAATGCGGAATGTTCTCTTAGCAAATTGATTGCCAAGAAGAACGAAAGATTTAATAACACGTGTGCGGCGTGCAATAATTCACGTCGCTAAATCTCAGTAAATCAAGTCAAAAAAGAGAGAGAAGGCCAATAAAATTGTTATTCAATTAAGACCATTTGTGCGCCATGTTTAATTCACACGAGTTTTTCTAATTAACTCAGCGCTTTCGGACGATATGTGTTTGCGGTTGGTGTCGCGGCGACAACCGCGCCTTCGTCTGCAGGTGGCAGTTCGGTGTTGAAAAAAAAAATAAAAAAAAATAAAAAAAATAAAAAATAAAAAATAAAACGGCAAAAGACGAAGGAGAAAAAGCATCCGGAAGAAAAGACCCGGGTAGACGAAGGTTACCGTTTTGGGATTTGACACGCGTATCTAAAACACAAGCCCGGGCCACGTGCCGAGGGTTCCTCCGGCTTGTCAGGTCACGTGACCGTGCGTAAAAGGGTTGAGATTTTCCAGTCCGGATTTTTCGTGGCGCGACTTGACAGATCGTCTCGCTAAGTCTGACTGATACTCGTCCGCCACGGGCTTCGCTTTAATTATGAGATATTATTCTGCGATCGCGACCCTCTCTAATCGCGATCGGATTTAATGGCTTTTTAAAAGAAGATCAAGCCTTTCGCGTCCCGTTCGTCGCGAAGATCGGGTCGACGATCGGGCGACACAATGCCGCCAAAGTTTCAGAACGAAACAATTAGCCGAGCGTTGTTCCGAGCGAGCGTGGTGTGAATTTCTGTCTCGAAGGCGAGCGAGAACATCAAACGCTTCCGCGCATTTGTACGCGCTTTCGAGCTTTCCGATTGGCGAGCCGTCTCTCGTCTCTCGAGCTCGAGAAAAGCCGCCGGGGACAATATTATTCCCGCGAGAAGGTCGTTACTTCACGCTCGGTCGCCGAAACTTGGCGAAATTCTAAAATCTCGAAAGGTTCCGGGCAATATCCCGAGAAAAGTTCCGACACTTTCTTAAACTTCGAGGTTACGTCTAGATATGATATCCAGTTTATTGCAGTCTACTCAACACAAACGCCCCGAGAGCTTCTATGATTTTAATCCTCGCATTCTCTCCTACGTACACTCGTTGATGAGACTAGCGATATAGAACGGTTTTAATTAAATCCTTGAACTTATGGAATATTGTCTGCATGAAATCGTGCGCATACTTTAACAGCGTTGTTTATATTCCGAAAGTTTCTAAAAAACATATTAGACGGTCTTCGTTTTGAAGTGAAATAAAAGAAATATATCGCGATAAAATGTAAAACTTTAAAACTAAAAACAAAGCGAGTCTCATCGCAATGAAAAATTTTCTCGAGTAACATGAGAATCCGTTTCTTTTGCGCATAAAGTTGCAAGAAAACAATTTGATATCGTGAAATATATGAATTTATACGGTAAACAACCGTTGGTACGCGCAGTTGCGGCAAATATCTTTTGCTCTTGATGCTTCCGGAAGTATTGCAATAGAATACAATGCCGGTATCTTGCGGTAATGTAACGATCTTCCAAGCGAATCATAAAGAAGCCAGCGGGTTCAGGAAGAGAACCCGGCAGGCGCCGCGTCACGCGCATTACGGACAATAATATCCCGCGCGACTTCGGCTTGCTTGGCAGAAGACGAAAGAAACGGGTGATGGATGCGTCCCGTAATCCGCGCTAACTTCCTACGGGATTTGGCGGCGACGGTTTGCTCTCTGGCCTATGGCGCCTCTCTTCTTTGGCGCAAGCGAGCGAGCAGGCAGCCACCCCTAATTCAAAGCTGCTCTAAAACCTCGAAATCAAGTCAAGTCACTAAGTCTCCTCTCTCGGGGATCGCGCGCAGCATCCGGAGACGCCGTTCTAATTAACATCGTGTCGCTCTTACGGCTTAAGTCGCCGCGCACGACGACTGAGACGTTTTCCGAAAATCATTAGGGAGGGGAGAAGAAGAGGTGGCTGCGTGAAGAGATACAGAGAGGAGTGAGGAGCGGTGAGACTCGCGCGGATGGGTTCAGCTGTCAGGTCGGGATGAGAGGCGGAGAATGGTCGGATAAATAGAGGCAGGCTCGGCATCCACGGAACCCGACGACTCTCCGAATTGGGGAGTGAAGCCAGAAAGGCAGCGAGATTCAAATTTTCGCAAATCATTCTGCAGAGAAGAGGGAGGAGAGAGAGAGAGAGAGAGAGAGAGAGAGAGAGAGAGAGAGAGAGAAAGAGAGAGTGCACGATAACCCCTTTTCCCCGAATTATCGGGGACCCATGTGGCCCTGGCACACTGATGGCTCGTTACCGAACCGAGACTCTCCTCGATAACCGACAGATATTGCTATTTATGAACGTCGCCAGGCCCTCGTCACGCCACCGCGCCGCCACTGAGCGCACATCTCTTTGTCTTTCGTCGTTGACTATATGCACCGTCGCCTCTATGGCGATTGTCGGCTCCAGTCACGTTCCCCGACACGTGTCGGAGACAGTGTTCCGTGAGACGTGTACGCCGATGTTGTCCATCAAAATGGATCGATGTCATGAGGATAAAAAACAACAAACTTTTTTCTGAACTGTTAAGCACACTGGTAAGATGTGTCACGGTACAACAGAAACCAAGAATACACGAAGTAAATGTGACTCTACGTAATTGTTTCGTAATTATTCTTTAAATACGCACAACAATATTTATTTTATTTACAAATGAGTTTATCACATATTTAAGAGACTTCGTCAAACGTAATAAAATAAAGAACAAAATAAATCTTGTAAATGAAATAAAAGAAATAAATAAAATAAAGAACAAAATAAATTTTGAAAATAGAAAACACTGCAAAATGCGATTTACATCGCGGAGGAACTTAATTAATCGAGAGAAATTGTATTCTATAGCGGCTTTATTCTATAGCTCATATTAATTAAGCTCGAACTCCCAACTATTTCGCTCTACGGATAGTATCATCTCCAGTCGTCCAAACGGGCTTTCTAAACCCCTCCTGGAAGTCACCGATGTCCGGCTTAAGTAAACGGAGCAGTCGCCGCAGGGGTTGCTGCGATGGACTAAGATATTTGTCACCTCATTGTTCGTCTCCTGGGGCCGAGCTAAGTTCACGAACGGAGTTTAATGTCACGCAATTCCTGCGAAGCGCCGCAAGGATTATTCCTGCGGGCAGGATGTGCCGCGATATATCTTGCGCAGTTCGCCGCCGAAACGAGCCCATTTCGGTGCGCGCGGAGAAACGTCCGACCCGAGTTCCGGCTTGCGGGGTTTACCACGACGACGACACACGGACTAAATAGCGAAACAGCGCCAGACCAAGATATTACGGCGCGAGTCTTAATTAGCGCCGACTTCCAACGATCACTGCGCATAACTGCAAAAGGCCGATGACGAAACCCGGAAACTGTCTCTGGGATTAAGCACGCTGTCGTTAATTAATCTGCATTGTGACAATGTGCACACAGAACGTTCTAAATTTCTCATTCTCATGCACGTATTTAAGTGGCACGATGGCTTATTGCGTATTATCTTCTACCGTCGTTCGATCAAAACCACTACCGGAACGTCGCGTCTCTCGCCGACAGTGTCCGGTAGAGCATTTCAATCCCCGGCGATAACGACGGACTTTCACGCTCGATGAGGTTCCTTGGTCGCGAGCAGATGTAGAACCCCGATAAGCGGCATTAATTCACCGTTTCGCTGCAATGCACGCGCGCTGCCACGCGATTTCGAAATGTTCGTGCGCAGGTGGTTTGTTAATATAATTTCGCGACCTTTCAAATTGTGTGTGTGATAAGAATGTGTGCTCGCGCGAGTCAGACCATTTATCGTAATTATACGGGGCGGCGACGATCGAGACAGCGTATCGCAACGTCGCGAGCCGTGTCGTGCCTCGACCTCTTTCGTGACCAATAATCAGCAAAGTCGATTTGTAACATGTATTACTTATCAATATTCTTCTGATTAATTACGCGGCTACTGAATCACGAGATACAATTCCGTGGTTAGCTTTAGAAAGAAATACAAATTAATAGTAGAAAAAGAAAAAAACACAGATATTAAATACATATATCTATTTAATGAAGTATTCAAATTTCTAACGTGTGTTTCTATACGTGTGTATCCGAGTTGAACGTAAACACTTCGCTCGAAACGTGTGTTTTACTAGGAAAACATTACAATGTTTTTTTTTTTTTTTTTTTGAGAAATATCTGATCACAAGTAGCACATAACATTCCGTTTTGTACAGCCGTTCGTTACATTCGACAGCTAGTTGTGGCTGACGAGTCTTTCTCGACGGAAATACGAGCTTCTTGGATCGAAAGTTTGAAACTCGATCTTTCCCTTTTAGACAAGCTGTTAATTTTCTAAATTTAGAGGGTAGAGACGCAAAGAAAGCTCGATAGCGGGAACGGTCATGGAGAAACGAGTTATCTCTTACCCTATTTGTTTTGTCAGCAACTGACTGCGACGGGGGAGGAGAGCGGTGCGCGAAAGCGACGAAAAACGCATTGGGTCGAGTACTGGAGAGAGGGCCGCCCTTTTGCTCCCTGGGGGACATCATCAGGGAAATTGGATTCGGCATTTTTCAAATCCTACCCCGAAAAACACTCGTATGGATGTTCGGCCGTTCGTGCCGAAACCGTATTTTCGTCCCTACGAGGTTAGCGTTTGACAATCAAATTACGTCATTTTTATGCCGCTTAGGTCGAAAGTAGAGAAAAAAAAACGTATACGACGACGATATTGTACGGCTCGACTATAAAAATAAACCATCCGTCGTTGCTGCGACGGCATCAAATTTTAATGAGATTGCTTTGACAGCTCAGTCGAGTCTTCCTCTCAATGAAAATGTCTATTGTAATATTTGACACAAAAGTGATTATGAAAAATAGTGTTATTATTATAATGTGCCCACATGCGTGTTTGTTCTCCGGGAGTTATTTCTCCACGAAAAGATTAATCAATAAGCGAGAGAGCTCTCTCTCTCTCTTTCTCTCTCTCTCTCTCTCTCGGAGTCCCCTTGCCCGCTTTATTACATACGTGACAAGATCAGATTGGGAAGCTAACGGATGATTTTCGTCGGAATTCGACCTCGTCACCTCGAGACGATCCCTCATTTCACAGTTCCAACCGAAGATTAAGATCTACCCCTTAAAGCCAACTCTCGCTGCCTCGCCCGCGGCCAAGTTTCGCGCAGTCGTAACTCATCGCCGGCAGATAACGTCGGTCGATGTATTATTTATCCTCGTTGTCACTGCAATTATTCACATTGCTATCGCATAGCGCGCGCAACCTCACGGTTTCCGCCGTGCAATCAAAAGCGAGTAGTCCGCAAGCTTATATATCGTTTCGAGGTAACGAATATGTTGACACGTTCCATTTCTCCGCGCAACGTCATGAATAACAAATATCGATACATGTATACATATACATGTATAACCATCTTATTCAATGTGTGGACTGTGCAAGGAATATCGCGGTTTTAAAGTAGTCCGCGTACACGTTTAAGAAAAAGCATATGCGATAAGAAGGAATTTTTACGTATTTTTTTTTTTTTTTTCATAATAAAATTAATCGTCATTCCATATTAAAGAAAGTTATATGAAACAACAGCAGTAAAATTATACGCGAGAAAACACGAAACGGAACTCCCCGCGAGGAACTCCGGTAGTTTCATCGAATGGAGATGTAATTGCGAATGGAGATTAGCCGGAGAAGAACCGGGGCGCTATCTTGGCAGACAGAATCTCGCGAGACGAGAGAGCGCATCTAGTTAGTACGTTTACGACAGTTCGCGAAAACGGAAGAAAGGAAGGAAGCGAAAGAGAGAGAGAGAGAGAGACAGAAGCGGGTGGCCGGGCATTGTCATAAAACGTAAGCACGGAAGATATCTCCAAGTGTGAAATATTTTAGTCTAATCCAGCAATATCATAAAGAACACGAGGCGGCACCGCGCGACGAGGCAGCGAAGTCGTAACCAGGCATTAGGGCTGTTTACAAAAGGCCCTTTCGATGCCGCGTCGCGCGAAATCGTCGTTACGGGGGCCCGGCGCGCAATGCGGGAGCACCGGGCTGCGAAACTCACCACCTGGGTCTCTTCCTCACCCTTATTATCAACAATCGTAAAACGCTAAATTGAAAGTCCTCGAAGGATAAGACGGAGAGGAGGGGAGAACGAAGAGAGAAAGGGCAACAACGGGCTCGGCAGTAGAGAAGGATGAACGCGCTCGGCTTGCAAACAAGATCTGCGGTTAGGGCAATTTCAGCAGTCGGCATAAAAAGGTACTTTACAACGAGAATCGTT
Source organism: Pseudomyrmex concolor (assembly GCA_014839585.1). Taxonomy (NCBI): domain Eukaryota; kingdom Metazoa; phylum Arthropoda; class Insecta; order Hymenoptera; family Formicidae; genus Pseudomyrmex; species Pseudomyrmex concolor. The sequence goes on from QVOB01005306.1 coordinate 58,281, forward strand.
AATACGCGACCGTAAACTTTTCGTTTCCGCTATCTGCAGCTGCGCGGAAGAAACGCGTAAAGGATAATATACGAACTATATAACGTGTCTCGAGTAAATAACTAATCTTGTTCGAGACAGATATATTGAAGCGACACGAAAAAACAACACGAAACGTCTCGCGACCGTTTCTTCTCTGAGTCGCTGCCCGATAAATAGAAAATTACTCGCGATGACTTCGAGAAAAAGTTAACGGGGTGGATCACATCGGGAGTAACGTCTCGGACGTCTAACAGCTATACTCACTTCTCTCGGAAGATCTACGAATTCAATCTGTCTAAGGTGACAAGACAAATGTACCGAAATGCACACACACACTCTCTCTCTCTCTCTCTCATTCTTTTTTTTTTTATCTTGTATCGCCGTCCTCTTCCGCCCGCGGCAACCACCGGGTCAATTAGCCAAAAAATTGGGGCGCCGCGCCAGTGAATACCTAGAAAAAGTAATTCGATTGAAAGGGAGCAGGCTATAGAGATAAGTGAGAGAAGATGCCAGTCATCCCCCGGTAATTAGTCAAGGGTCGCTTGAGTGCCGTGAGGAATTCGGAGTCGAGTCGCAATCGGGTATCATTCCCCGGCGCGGATACATCGGAGGGGATTTGCTCCTGGACGAAGGATAAGCCCGGATCCGCAGGCCTGATACCCGTGGAAAAGTTTCGCGTCCGGCTTGGATTTGATTGATTAGTCCCGCGCGGAATGGAGTGTCGCGATTGTTTCCGGCAGAGTAATCGCGGCCACTTACTACACGAACGCAAACAATCGTCCAAATTTTCCCGCTATGGAAACTAATGGTAAACGACGAAACGCGTTAAACGAGATATCTATTGTATGAAGTTTTCCCATTTCGTCAATTATTCGTCACTGCGGAAACGGTTACGTTTAACAGACCGGAAATGTAGCGGCGAATAAATATTTTTTAGGGAAATTTATAAAAACATGACACGGCCACTTTTTAAGGCTTCTCTCTGCTGACACGGATAATGGCACATCAATGTTTAACAATTAGGACGATTAATATTAAAAAGAAAACCCGACAGATTTAATAAAAAAAATATCTTTTTTCCATTATTTTTTACATCTATTCCGCATACAAAACATTTTTCAAAGACAAGACATTTGAAAAATCGAAAGCATATCCCTGTTAACCGATTAGAGAAAACTAATAGATTGACAGCGCATACGTGTATCGATTATTCGCGGCTAATGCTTTTTTACTGTTTCGTCCCGTGAAAAATATATTTATCCGCGTGTGCATAGTGGAAAGAGAGAGAGAGAGAGAGAGAGAGAG
>QVOB01005307.1:0-30216 GCA_014839585.1 Pseudomyrmex concolor
TTATTCTGCATGAGTAGAAATCGCACTGATTTTTCAATATATATTTCTTGTTGGTGAAATTTTCATATTGTATATTGTGTTTTCATATTGTATATAGTGCATGTACAGAGATTATTTTTAATTACACAATATACGCTATGAAAATTCCATTGTATAATAATTTTTTTATATATGCGCTTTTTTATTTTTTATTTTTTGTTATTGTTTTTTATGCACATGTATATATTTTCTATTGTTTATGTATATAATTGTTCATATTTTTTACAGTCACTTTTATTTCTATATCAATTTCTCCTAAAGACCGATATAGAAATCTTTTTTTGGAGAATTTTCATATTTCTATATCAATTTCTCTTAAAGAATGATATAGAATCTTTTCTTTTTGGAGAATAACTTTTTCCATATTTTCTAGATAATTATTTAACTCTTTTGGTTTATCTTTACAAAAATATATGTATATTTGAATATATACATATATAATTGAAATATATATATTCAAATATATATTTTTTCTTTTTTTAAATTCCATCTCTTCTAAGTATATATAATAGGTTTTGTCTTAAAATAAAAAAATATAAAACAAAACTCGGGCGTGAAACTAAAATATATTTAAAATAATACTTTTTAATTTTAAAACAATTGCCCCTCGCGTAAAATATTGATATATTTAAAACTTTCCAAAGTAAAGTAGGTATCTGTGTAGGTAGAAATGCGTATCTACAAGTGTTTGTAGAAAATATGTTAGGCCGGGTAGGTAGGAAATTTGTCAAACCGAGTAGGTAGGAAATATATATTAGACCAGAGGGAGGGATTAAAAAAATAAAACTATAAAATTAAGATTAAGGCATGTGCCATGCAGCCTTAATCGTGATTAATGAATCTAATAACGTTTATTAATCTAATAATCAGCTGCATAAGATAGGTAGGACATATGGTAGGTTTAAAAATTAGAAAAGATACAAATGCACTGATTGATATGAATCACTGCATATGCATGTAGATTGTAAGATTAAAATCCATTTGTTTAAGGTTAAATTACATTTGTTGTATGTAAAAACTCTAAAAGATTTCAATAATAAGAATTTTAATTGTAAAACATTAAAAGTAAGTTCAAAATTTCATTGTGAGTTTAATGTGCGATGAAGAGAATATAACAAATGTAATTTTGCCAGAAACATTGCCATGTATAATTTGTATCAATTATGTATGTATATGTATTCTATATATATGTATGTATATGTTAAAAAAACTTGTAAAATTGTAAAACTTAAAAAAATTGAAACACATTTTGATAAATTGTAATAAATCAGTAAAAAATATAGGCTCCCTATTTCTCCTTATGTCTCTCTGTTTCTCCCTGTCTCTCCCTGTCTCTCCCTGTTTCTCCCTGTCTCTCCCTGTTTCTCCCTGTCTCTCTCTCTCTCTCTCTCTCTCTCTCTCTCTCTCTCACATATCTAGACTTTTAAATTTGAAACATTTTTATAACAAAACGGAAGTTTTGATTTATTTTTAGATGCATATTTGTGTAATATTCTTACGCAAAGCTCTTACTCGGCGCCGTAGTATTTTTGCAAAGTCATTTCGCAATTCTGCAAGAATTATCGCACCTCACACGAAGCTCGATTCCTTTTGCGAATATATCAAAAACGTTCGCGACAACACGTTGAAATACGCGCACGAAAATAGGAAATATAACACTCGGGACGATGTCTACTATTCGGAAAATGATTCGCGAACAAGATATAATCGTGGTTTCTCGCTCTATTGGAAAACTCAACTTGCAAATTTACAAAAATTGACGAACTTGATTAAAATCGCACAGACAAGAAAAGTCTGGCTTGATGGAATTGCAGTCCATCTCGCAACAATAATCTCATATCGCTCGAACGTATTGACTTATTCGCACGATGAATGATACGAATATAAGGACGTACACCATCCGCTGAATTGGACGTATGAATATTCAACGATTCGAATCTCTCTCTTTCTCTCTTGCTCGCTCGCTTGTCGAAGGCAGGGCAATTCCTGTAACATATGCGACATCAGTGTCATTATATCGGAAGCGGACATATGTGACACGTACGTATATATGAAGATGCATTATCTGTCTATCTGAATAACATTCGGCTGGACCACAGAGGTGGTTCATGAATAGCATTATTGTAATATTGCAATCCATTTTGTGCAGGTCAAAGTTACACCAGTAACAGAAGCCACGAAGAAATTGTCCAGCACCATAATGCAAATCTGTTGCACAGGTAATAACCAGATAAACGCTTTCTCCTAGACTCGTGCGATTAACTTTTGCATGCGAACACACAGGCCGCTTAACGTGAACGAGAACTTTTATGTCTTTTGTTTGATACAAAGCCATAACAACCGAAGAATCGCTCTACGAAAATTTGTCGCTGATATTTCGAATATAAACAGACCTTTGTTACTCAGAATCTTAAGCGGAATTGCTTCCAGCGAAATAGCTACTACATTGTGCGGCACAGGACTTTGTATAATTGCTCTGCGCTCGATAAGATACAATATGTTCCTCGTGATGTTCCGCCGCATAGGAATGGGATATTCATTATAACGATTTAGAGAGAAAACGTAAAATGGAAATTTGTCGACAGAAAGACCACAAACGGCTTTGTAAAGTGATTGTATCCGCAAGCGATGTACTCAAGATATTGTAACTTAACGTTTCTTCCTTTCTTCTGACACATGTATATGCATGTTAACAAAAATGTCATATATCTTTGTTTTTTCAAAGACAGACATTAAAAAAAAAATATATACCTATAATTACGATTGTTTATTTTTAATTCGCCAGCTTTTTGAAATATAAAGTTCGCTTTCAATTAAGGAAGATATTCTTGCTCATAGAGTCTCTATCTTTTCCTCTGGTCGACTTTTTCGAGCGGTAGAACATGTGCACGCGCGCGCGCGCGCGCTCTATAAAAGGATAGCCAGCCAGAGGTCTAATTGCAGCCATCAGCGAAAGCCGGCGGACCGGAAGCAGGCGGAAACTTTGAGCATTCTTCGCGAAGTCCTCCATCGAGCGTCAGACACGTCTGAGAGAATTTCACGGCGATAGCCCCGCGCTCCTTTTCTTTCTCGCAAGGGATCTCGCGGAAGCGAAGGCTTTGCTCCATTTTTCAGTATTAGGAGGAAGCGATAGCTGCCGAGGCGATCGGTAATCGATATCTTCGGAGAGCGCGAGAGCTCGTAAACTGGCCAAACAACGATACGTAGGGGTCCCGATTGGTTTAGCTTCGCGGACGAGTACAGGTGTGCGACTGCTTGAGCAGGTGAGCGATTGGCCCGACCTATCGGATCTTCCGTTTACCTTTCTCGTTTCTGGCTGTAGCCTTTCCTCGGTCTATTTGCGGCTCGCAGCCGCATAAAATACGCAGAGCTGTAGCGCTTTTATGAAACACGAGAGATTTTTCGTGATGGTTGTTTTGCTTTGTGTGTTCGCGTTATACCGCGCGCGTTTTCTTATTTGCCGCCGCCTCCTATTGCGTTTTATATGCTTAAAGAATATTTATGGCGGTTTATTGATGTGTTTTGCGTAATATTAAAATACTAATAGTCTGTGAGAGAAAGAGCGCACAAATTATAAAGCAGTTTTTTCTCAGATTTAAACAAATCATATATTTTTTACAAATAGAAAAAATTATCTTTTCGTATATAGCGTCGTGATTATTATGTTGCGAACAGCAAGGAAAACGCAACGCCTCTTCTGACGATTTGTGTCGCTTCGGTTATTTTTCGCCGTTCTTCCTTGGGGCGCATCGCTCGAACTTGCAGTTTTCGCGGGGCGTTAACTCTCGTTGCACCGTGCAATTTAGCGTTTCAGCGACGTATAATCGCGTTAAAAGTCGAGCACCAACTCGAGACGAGGCGGTAATCGCCCGTTCTATCCGATAACGAGTTTCGTCTAACTTCGCGACTGCGTGATGGCGGGGAAAGAGAACGACAAAATAAAGGGGCCGTTCGCGGAGACGGTGTAGGCAAAAGGTGAGAAAGGAAGAAAAGGCCCACAGATGGGAACGTGATGAGAGAGCAGCGAAATCCTTCAACAGTAACATTGTGAAGACCAGAGTCCGCGGAAATTCATGTTGTTATAGAAACTCTAGCTTTCAAGTGACGGTATGTGTTACAGAGTTATCTGTGATTAAATTAGATTATTCGACACAGATGCTTGAGTGAGGATCGAAGTTAAGAATTTCTTCTCTAAACTTCAAGCTGTTGAACGCGAAAACAAAACAAATAGTTTTCATCGACAGGTTGTTTTATCGCGTAGAATGCGATCGCCGACTGTAGAATCGATTGATCGATTTTAAGAGAACGAGAGAGAAGGAGCGCGCGAAATATATCGATTGTATCGTACGGCAGGCGCATGTGCGACCGCGCGCAACTCCGAGTCGCGTTATGGCGGTCGCGTTAAGATGGTCTAGTAGAAACTGCAGTCCGTATTTCTCGCGTTTTACACCTTTCGGAAGTGATCGTCACGCTTAATCCAAGTATCCGTGTTTTGCAGACGTTCTCGGACGATATGCGAGCAGACATATATGTGACAAACGTTGCCTCGATTGACTTTCGATCTGTGCCGTTGTATTTCATCTCCGAAGCGCGTTTCGTCTCGTTACCAAGAAATCTTTTACGGCGTCGCGCACTTCGCATCGCGCGCTCAGTTCAATAGCGTATTACGGGAGTGTCGACTGATAAAGTGTCGCTGCAGTGAAGTGTGTGTAATAATTTAGACGCTTTTACATATCGCGCGCGCGCGCGTGTGTATGTGTGTATATGTCGGCCGGTGTGAAACACGGTACGCGTTGTGCGTCGATTCGCGCCACGGTTCGGTTAGATTTGATTCGCGCCGGAAGAACGCCATTATGTGCGCGTCCCGTTTCAAAGTAAATCGCGAGCAAACGCGAGCGCGTTCGGATCAAGTGTCGGACGGGTCGTGTGATTAATCGCAATTTTTTCGATATTCGCGTGTTCATGCGTGAATGAACATTCCGGATGAAATTGGTACGACGACGAGTTGCCGCGCAGACCGCGGATTAACCACGGGCCGAAGCGACCAACGGATCATCATCATCGACACGGTCCGGTAGATGAGTTTATTTATTACGCTTACCTGCATAATTACTGTATTTATTTGCGCAAATTCGTCACTGGCGTTTGGCGTGCGGGTGATTGCGCGATTTGATGTTTAATTGTTCGCTGGCGTATTTTCGTCACGTTAAGCAGCGTAAACAGTGCTGTCTTATTTGGCTAACAGCCTGAAAACGCGCGCGAGTTTGAAACATGACACCGCAATTTCTCTTTTAATTTTTGTTTAATTCGGTGATGATTAAAACGATTAAAAAGTCGAATCTACAATAGTAGTAATTAAACAAAATCGGGGGTATTTACTTATCGACTCATTGTTTTGCAATATTTTGTGCGACGTGTATATTACTCATTGTATAAAAAAATGAATTGCTAAATTTATTTTTTGGATCGATAATATCAAAAGTAAAAAAAAAAAGTATTTCGTAAATTTTATTACACACGTATTGCAAAGTTCTATTCGGTCTCGCGCATATATTTTTATTTTTTTTTTACTGCTCTTTTTTACAAACTCTTGTTTCCACCTCAGTGACAGATCTTTCGCGAAGATTGCAGATTGTATGTATAAGTAATACGAAAGTTAGAAAACTGAAACAACGAAAGCGGTTCACGATAGGGGATGCACGTCATCCACAGGATACTACGACTCTCTTCTCTTTCTTCTGTTTTCTTTCGGCATTATCTTGCATGCCAGCTCTCTCGAGGAACTTTGAGGAACTTGTGCAGCACGGGAGTCTCCTATACGCGGGTAATAAATATTTTACCGCGGCTATCCTCTCCTGACTTCTTCGTCTTTTGTACTACGTTTCCGTGCCACGATTTCCGTGCCACAAAGCTCCGAGGTCGTGGCTTTACAACATGATTCATTAAGTGCAAGCAGAATTACGCGGGAGTACTAATTTCTGTTGTAAGCAACATTAAGAATTCACCGTTTTCGTTGTTCCACTTAAATCCTTTGAAACGAAAATGGTATTCGTACCGTAATGAGTAACTTTCTCTCTTGTGCGCTTCGCACACGTGTAAACGCTTATGGTACATATTATATATACATATGCATATAGTACGTAAAAGCTACATATTTTTATTAAAAAAAAAATGTTCTCGTCGCACGCACAATGCAACGACCGACGTCAAACAATTGGAACAAAAATTTAATTGAAATGTATTTTGTCGATCATTTTAAATGCAACTCCGTACTTTTGTCAAACGCCGGCGTTGATAATTGCGCAATGGCGCAATGCGGTGGTAAAGCGCGAAAAATGGGAACGAATAATACAGGCAGCTAAAATGTCGAAGGCAACGAGAAAATCAAATTTAGCTGAGGAATATACCTGGTAAAACGCGGTCATATACGCAAGTAACGAAATAGCCTCATCGTTGGAACGAAGTATAAAATGTAATAGAGTTCGTTGCATCCTGAGGTCGTAGACTAACGCAATATATTTTGATTACGACGAATAACAAAAAACAAAATTCTACTAGCTTTCCGAAACAAGATGTATCTATAAATTTTTTACAGAAGTTTTTGTAATAATTATAATTTGTGGTAAAGAAAGACTGCCCCAGCACAGAATAAAACAACAACACGGTTTTTTAACTTCCTGAAAAAGAATTTGCTATAAAAAGATGATGGTCGGTTATATTTTGACCGCCATCTTTTCATAGCAAATTCTTTTTCAGGAAGCAAAAATACATAAAAAAACCGTTGTTGTTTTATTTTGTGTTCGGGGGCAGTCTTTCTGAAGGTTTATCTAATTTGTATATATACATATATACATATATTTTTTCTCAGAAAAAAAATATATATGTATGTATATAAATTGCAATTACAAAACTTCAGTTCAGAAAATATCATAGAGAACAGGACATAAACTTCTAAAAAAAAAAAAGAACGTAATGATTATCTTGATATATTTATATTGTCCTCTGAAATAAAGATATTTTCCAAGAAGAATCAGTTATCTTGGAACATTGATTAAGACGCGGTGTATCCATTTATCAAACTATACATGGCGCGCGATCGAAGACGCTTTAATGCAAAGCTTGTGAACATCACTCATCGCTCATACAACTCAAAGTGTTGGAGCGTCACGCTGTCATCGCAATATCAGAATGTCTCTCCTTGTCTCATCTCCATTACACATACTCATCGCTTTGCCATCCTCAATTTGTCATACGTCTAGAATACCCGATATAGTAAAAGACACGGTCTCTAAAGTTATTTTCCGTAGACCGATATTGATGTTCTTCCAAGAACGCAAATTGTTTATCTAAAAAAAAAGAAAAATATGATAAACGTAAAAACGTGTGATAAAAATAAAATACTTGCTCTATGCACATAATCATATTTAATAGAATTATATAATATAATATTATTCTATAGTTCGATATGTGAATCATAGAACTACGAAACAATAAAGAACATGCATACTGTCTCAGGTGAAAAATTGCGATGCTTTATCATTACGTGATAATGGAAGGTCGTTCCGCCTCATCGCGCGCGTAAGAAGTATTAATTATCCTAAATGAGAAATTCTCACTCCTACGCCTCTTCCCATGCCTGGTTAGGTATTCTGTGGTTAGAGCAATTTCTTAATGCAGCATTTCTTTAATGAAACTCATTTTCTTAAGATACTCTCTCATCTTTAATTTCTAGCGCTCTCGCGTGTATAACACATCAAAAAAGTTGTCAAATCATGCGTGTTAGAAGAATATCACATTTTTTGCCGCATTTATTTCGATATCCTTGATCTAGAATGTTCTTTCGATTTGTATAGAGAATTGTAAGAAAACAGACGGAACGTAACGTATCTTCATAACGAAATGTCAGCGCGTCGAGCCGCGCGCGAACGCGCATCATTCTTAGCTTTAATTTATTCCCGTCTAACGTGATAATAAAGTGCATCGCGAATTCTGTATCCGGGGAATTCTGGACGATCTTTCGTGAAAATCGGGGCGAAAGTACCTCTGGGACTGGCGAGAGAGAAAATAAAACTAGGAATCAGACGGCACGGCGGGCACGACGCGTATCGCCGCCGAGAGGAAAAACGGAGCAGCGGGAGGGAAAAGTGCGACAGGTAGGCGGATTCCCGCAGGAACAACTGGAGATGTAAATCAATGGGTGATAAGGGCGGCTGTCCCACAGGAGGGGAGAAGAGTTGCTCTCCTGTACTCTACACACAAGTACTCGAAAGGAGAATGGAGAGACCGGATGGCTGGGCTCGCGTACCAGGGAAAGGTGGATCCTTGCCCCATGGAAATGCCTCGTTTTCAAGAATTATTTATTCGTCGACTTTTGGACGGAAATTTTCGTTCTTAAGTGGCCCACTCCACGGTTCCGTCGTTCTTCTTTCAGCCGCCTTTGCCGCCTCATCCGTAAACTCCCGCCAACCCCTTTTCTTCTGCCGTCGATTGTGCCGTGCCGTATCTTAGGATAAGAACGACCCGATGGTGTTCTCGAAACTTCGATGAGTTTCAAGTTGAAGGAAAACGTAGAGTCGTTCCGTGTGGATGTTATTTATTGAACAATCGTGAAAAGTTTTACGTATACACGTTTTATTATTTAATAGTCGTGTTTTTTCGTGTTATATCAGGTTTTTTTTTTACGACAAAGCAAAACACGCGTGCTCTTGTAACAATCTACGTGAATTGTTTGACATTTGCTTAAACAAATAACAGTTGCGTGTGTATATATCGAAAATATTTCTCTTTATTTGAAACACTGTTCTGCTATTTCTATTAATTAAGTTATGAATTGAAAACTCTTTCGCGATATTATGTACATTACTTGCATATTGTTGCATAGACCATTTGCACTTTAAACGCGACCGGGGCAGCTGCAAATCGTGGCTGATTGCTTCGGGGATCTCTCGATTTCGACGAGAGATGTACGACTCTCGTTTGCGGAATTTAACATAGCGGTTAATAGCCGCGAGAGATAGTACTAACAGCGCAAGTGGTCAGATAAAACGCAAAACATCGCTAGTGACACGTAATTAGTGGCTGGAAATCGTGATGCAGTGCAAATTTATATTATTCTTTCGTATTTGTTCTTTTTTTTTTTTTGTCTTCGTTTTCTTCTATCTCAAATTTGATTTGCTTATACGAGTTCGATACTTAAACTTTCTTTCTCCAATTACATCTCCTTTGTACCACAGTTGTAGTTTGTAAAAATCATATAAAGTGAGCGGAGAAAGAGTGTCGCGAACGTTAAAATCATTGTTTTCTCCCTTCTCGCTATTCAATTAAGACAAAGATTATCGATCTTTTAGAATTTACTCTCGAATCTCCACTCACGTAGAGAGGCGAGCTTTCGTGTGATATATACCGCAGTTCTATACGTGGAAATCGAGCCGCTTAGGTCGACGTGTCGTTTGTAACCTTAATGTCTGCGAATCGTAATAACGATCATTCCTTTGAAACATTGAGAATTCTATTTTTCCCAATTATCTGTGTCGTATGAAAAGAGAAAAATATTAACGTTATAATTAAACAACATTTTAACGCCAATATCTCTTTGCCGAAAACACTCAAATGTCAATCGAGTTTGTTTTAATTCTTTTATTCGTTTGATTTAATTCTATACGTGAGATTGTTAAGTATATAACTACTATATGTAATCAAATTTAACTATTCAGCCTGAAGTTGCTGAACTCTTTGTTTAAGTCATCGTTTAATGAGATTTCCCATTTATTGATATATGTCTGATCGTGCGTTAAATCCTACGCTCGCGCAATTCCACTGATGCGTCACGTCAGTCGTGCATCTCGTTGCGGCCGTGCGCGATCAATCGTTGCCGCGAATTATTCAATGTTATCGTTATCATAAATTCGCCGCGTGTCCTGTTCACGCTCGCGTCCACGGACCACCCGGAATGATCTTGATAAATTATCACGCCGGGGTTGCAATACTGTCGGCTGCACGAGAGACATAGACGCGAAATTTTTGTGCACACACGCGTGTCAAAGCTATAGAACGCAAACATATTGAAATATTCGAATCTTTTATGTGCGTGCTATGTTTCAATATTATAATCAAATATTGACGATACAGAAAACGTTATAAATATATGTCCAACGAATTAGCTGTTTTTGAAGTTTTTTCTCTATTAAAAACATATAGTATATTTTTTATCAAATTAATGTGTGTATGTACGCACCTGTGTGTTGGTTGGCAAAAATTTTAACATATTGCGTGATACGTACATACAGATAATATAATCTCGATATTTCCAACTTTTTATTAACATGCGACAGATATATTTGGTACGGCATATATTATTCTCATGTTGTTTACGTCGCGGAAATTTTATATGCGCGTTTCATTTTTATATGTGCATAGAAAAATGTGTTGTTTCGGAGTTTATAATGCAAAAAGTTTAAGGCGATAACTTTTATTGCGGACTTCTGCGCGGACAGAAATGTATAAGCGCTATGATTAGCGGACGTGATAAAGTAATTCGCAGTCGACCTGTTTTTAGTGTATTTCAATCGGTATTGGAAGAACGAATCAATTATTTTCATATTTACAAAAGTTGAATGTGTGCACAAGCAAAAAATAACTTATAATTTCCAATTAAATCGCATCAAAATAACTCGGTCTGCGCATACAATAAAAGCGCGGATATACACAAAAGTTCGAGATAATTAATTAAGCATTCCATTATTTTGTCACTCATAATTCATCTCTTCTTGCGCGTATCAGGGTTAATATATGTAAACGTACGCAATAATCCAATTTACACACCATTGCTACTTAGTATGTAAATACGAAATTGATGGTATATGTGTGTTCGTAATTTAATTATTTTCACACACGCCACATGAGTGCATATGTGTCGAATGCATAATACAATTCAGCATTAGTCAACATTATTATGTGTTGTATATAATTTTATTCGATTCATTAACAGAGAAATAAGTTGTCAAATATATTGTTACAATCTGCTTTAAAGTGTGTGTATGTGTGCTATAAAAATCTTAACAAAAAAGCTAAGAGAGGGACGTGGTAGTTTCCTCGAGTTCGATAATTTAATATTTTAAACGCGCGAAATATTTCTCAGAAGAACGTACGATTTCATATTTTGTTTTCTTTCAAACGTTCCTCGAAACGCGCAAACAGGTCGTTTACTGTTGTTGCATTTGTTGTATATAAAAAAAAAAGATGCTTTTATATACAAAATATCACTTGAGTTCCGACCGCGAGGCCATAAAATACAGATGTCTACAGTAGATACGATTTTGTGAACTCAGCTTCCTAAGAAAAAGGAAAATTCGTTTCGTTGCATACTGAAATCTCCGACCACGCGGTCTCTTGACATGTACATCTTTTCCACGTAGAGCATTACGTCGTTGTAAATGATCATTTATCTCAGATTACGTTACTCTGTCGCGATATTCGGTCGTGATATTTTTTTAATACTTGCTCTTAATATGACTTCAGAAACACATTAACGTTACATAAACGATTTCATCGTGAAAACTCAGTTTGGAAGAGTACACGAGAAAGTTTCCGTAATCTTACTATGGCGAGATAAAAAGGGTGGAAAAAAAGATGAGTTAAAAAATTCACTCGTGTCTGGTTTGGACTGAAGAAAAGTTTGCTTATTTGAATATCCGCATTCTTTTGGGACCGACTAGAAGTAAAAAAAAATAAAAAATAAAAAATAAAAAAGAAAACTTAGCAATGAAGGCGCTACGTGAGGTTCGTAGGTAACATTTAAAATGTTTCGAATGAGTGACCGAGCCAGACAACTTTTATCGGATAAGAGTATATGTGGCAGAGAAATTTTTCAAAGAAGCTTCCATTATGTGCAGCACCTCGCGGAGATTGGACTGCATCTTTTACAATCGGTCCGTGAATATTTGAGGTTCTCTGCGAAGCGGCAATACGGTCGAACATATCCAAAGCGCGAAAGTTCTGCAGGAATATCAGGTCAGAGACATTTAAATGAAATGAGGAAAATTGTTATACTTTTTTTTTTTTCATCATTTTAAGAGTTTTATTCACACTCCATGCTTCGATTAAGATAACGCGACAATCATCTTACTCCTCCGAAATTCTGCTTCTATGATTCTCGTTCTGTTTAAAACGAATTTTCATTGAAGCACTCGTGATTATTTAATAACGTAGCGATATTACTATTCCTCGATTTCTAGAATCAAATTATCTTGAAACGAAGGGAATCTATCAACTCTGTAACCCAGAAAGTATAACTGAATTTTAATGATCCATATGATTATCACTGTGATAAAGTTCTCAATTTTTACAGTGTAATAATAATGATAGTATCGAAATCTGTTGAAATAATATCTGAAATTCTTTTTCGGCAATTCTTCTTTCTCCTCTTTCTTGGTCTCTTCTTCTTCGTCAAATAATTCATCTTTTACATCGTTTTGCAGCTTTTGTTCTCCTGTTCACAATAGATATGGAAAATTAATAGCTTAAAGAAATATTACAACATTGAGTAATTAACGTTTACTTTGTTCGGTGGTTTCTTCAGCGTTTTCCATGATGTGAGATGATATATTTTTTTTTTCTACAAGCAATAGTAATTTTCGAGTTAACATTAATTTGCTTTTGAAACAAAATTGAAAATGTTGAAGTGAAAAACGTAAGACATTTTATTTTTTAACGGTGATATACATATAAAAAATATTTTTTTGAAAAAGTACAATTTTTTGTCATCGTATTATTTCACATCGCATATCATTTTTACTTTAGATTTGTTGATAAATGCTTGATTTATCAGCTTACCTGATTCTAATACGGATAACGTGGAATTGTGGCAAAGGTCACAAATTTCACAATATATCTGCAAAAACACGCATAACAGCACGAATCGATCGATAGCCTTCGAACAAGAAGAATTGCGTGAAAATTACACTAATTGCAATTTTTACCAAAATTGCAATAATAATTTCTTTTTTTAAATGAAAATTCAGAGAAGCAATTTTATTATAACTATAATAAACCGTGACTAAAGCGTTGACTTTAAACAAGCCGATACCCCGAACTGGCGAATTACAATGTGAACTTCGAAACGCCGCGGCGTAACTATATATCGAACTTTTCATTTAACGATGTACTTGAAATCATATGAGCTGTTTCGCAGACACGAATAGACGCGCATGTGTACGTATATAAACGTATACATATACGAACTTCTCACGTCGTACCGTGAGAACACTATCGGCTGAAATGACGACGTAAAGGCGCACAGCTGTTAAACACAACTTTATGCCGAATAGATAGCGTTTGGCTACCGTCGATATACCGCGTTTTCCTGTTTTAGACGGGCTTATGTGTTCGCGGTAAAGATCTCTCGTAAAACACGTTAATCGAAATATTTTCACCTTGCGAAAGTAATAGGCAAATTCTGTTCCCAAAGAAAACTTTAATTCTGGTTTTAATTAACATCGGAACGCAATGATAATATTTTAACGTATAAAGTTATAACAATACACAAAGAGTTTTCTGACTTTAAACTAGATAGAAAAAAGAAATTAATCTCAAACACACACACACACAGTTTGACTATATTCGTGCATTTAATAATACATATTAACCTGTAACATATGAGAGAGACTATTAGATAATGTTTATATTAATTTTGTCGAGCATTTCTATATGCGGTCGGCGGGGTCAATTAGAGAAGTCTGTTTTCTTAATTAGAGAAACAAGCGGTCAACAAGCAATTCATAGTCGCCGGAGCGCTACAAAACATTTCGAAACGCACGACAAAGCCGACTCACACTGAATGAAAATTAAACCAGCACTTTAACATTCGCTTCGCAGAAAGACAGATAATTACAAAAATAGAGCTTGGGAATTATATTTTTGCATTACTTTTCTTCTCTTATTATAGAAAACAATAGGCTGGCGTGTATTCTCCTTTTTCCTCTCTCTCTCTCTCTTTTTCTTCAAAATGTCACTTCGTGACAGAGCTTTCGATAGCTCGCCAGAGAATTCAAAGTGAATTGAATCTTGAATTTTTCACAAGCTCCCAGAGGTCTAACAAGCAAAAACACCTCTTTCCATATACTTCTCTGGTCTCTTTTTGCAAACCTTATGACTCACAATCAGTGGAACGAAAAAAAATCTGTGAAAAGTTTTCTTTCTCAATCTCTCTTTGATATTTAATACATTCCTTCTGTTTGCTATAAAATACCAGAATTGCCGTGGAATATCGATAAGCCGCGTATGCCACGTTAACCTGCTCGCTATCGGTTATTTGTATATATATTTGCCGTGTTTTTGTATCGTATCATTATAAATGTATGCATTTCCGAGATAATGCAGTTTTTATAATATACACTGTGTCATCCGACATCAAATATTTTGCTAAACAAGTATTGTTTTGCATGTAAACATAACAGTCCAGCCGTCTTCGGTCCACCGTCTGATCACAAAATGACTATTTCCACTTATCTATTTTGTTTGAGCGAAACCAGAAGTGCTCTTTGTTTCTAACGTTTGCTTAACGTACTTCACCGCTGTAAAATACATATAATACGTTCATTAACTTTGAAAATTCCTCTCATGTCGAGCATCGCGCAATTCACGTGATTACTGCAAAGAGGATTTCAAAAGTTGAAATATAGTTGTCGCAATATGATCTTTGCTTTCTGTGTACCGTCTGTTTACATGTCACAGGCTCATTTCCGGCTTTGTGCAAGTTCTCTATCATATCCATGCAATTTACTAATTTATTTATATGTTGTGATACATAAATAAATACTATATTGTGTACATATTGCACCGATTTATTTATCAAAATAAACTTCGAAATCATATGTTTTCTAAAAAAAGATTTTTGCGCAAACAAAACGCAAATCGAACTTTAGCTTCAATTAATCAAATTAATGATTTAGCCAAAATCTCGATAAGAATTGGCAGAATGATTCACATAAGCTTTCTTCTACTAATTTGACCGATATCTATTTTCGAAACTGTCCGAAATGCAAGGCGTGTCGCGACATCAAGAGACGCTATTAAACGAACTGTGCAGATCGTCACGTCTCGGAACTAATCGAGTTGTCTATCGATTGTTAAAAGCGACACACGAGAATTCGAGTATCGACGATATTCGCACGCGCATGACGCACGTATGTATACACGCACATATAAATTCCATATTCGCACACGCGCGCGAATGCTTTTGAGATTATCGGATCAAACAATGTTGTAATATACGCGGCTGTGACATACGTTACTTCTGCCTATATATTCTTTAATAGTGTGTTTTTGTTATCGCTATGAGGTACACGTGACAACTAAATCGTCATACTGATTGAAAGATACTCGAATCCGATGATAAACCGTCTGAGTAAATGCGCGCTCGTATTCGACGGCGAAACGACACTCTTTTCGTGCGACAGCTTGAAAATTCAACTATAACGCTGGGGTGCTCATATTGTGTACAAAGTTTAAGGCTTATTGCGACGCGGGCTTTCATGAAAAACGACGGAGATTTCGTCGACGGCGCGTGACTCGGATGCGATACGAAGGATCGCCTCCTTCGGAAAACTCGAATTTCTTTTCGCTTCTCGATTTCGTGTCAGTCTATCCTCCCCCGCGGTGATTTCGATAACTCTTTTTTCCTCTTTTTAATGCGTTACGATCAAAATGGCACGACGAGGGAGCATTGATCCGGCTGCCATGCCCGCCAACGGATATATGTCCGGGACATTTGTTTTCGCAACGGTCGATACTCTCGGAGAGGGGAAGAGAGAGAGAGAGAGAGCGCGCGAGAGAGCGGCCAACATTCGCGTGCCAAATGATAAATACTTGATCTCGACAGCGCGAACGCGCGAAGACAGAAAGTGCGATAAAGTCACGGATAACATCGGCAAAATAAACGCACGTACGTTTCGATACGAGATTATCCGTCTTGTTTTCACATATTCGGGAAACACCGCAGCTTTTATTCGAATTTTTTTTTGGCACGTGAAGCAAACTCTTTCCTTCCTTTGTAGTACGTGGATTCGGAATAAACAGTTATATATTTTTTTCATAAATTAATAGAAAAAAAAAAAATAAATAAAAATGTGAAATATCTCACGGAATATCATGAATATCTCATGGAATCGCGATATAAATTTGCACTTGTGTGTAGTTTGACATTGTATGGCGCTCTAGTGAACGACGAGTAAATATTTACTTATTTTAAATGAGAAACACACAATCGATTCTCTCACTTTGATAGAAACTCGCTCTGCCGATACTGTCGATCGATCGCATAGTCTTCGTTATTTTTAAATTTCTCGATTG
This sequence comes from Pseudomyrmex concolor, assembly GCA_014839585.1. Taxonomy (NCBI): domain Eukaryota; kingdom Metazoa; phylum Arthropoda; class Insecta; order Hymenoptera; family Formicidae; genus Pseudomyrmex; species Pseudomyrmex concolor. The sequence continues at coordinate 16,387 of QVOB01005307.1, forward strand.
ACTTTTAGAAAGACTGACGTGACATATTCGCTCGAATACAGATCATATACCTGCGACTGTAGTTATTGGCAGTCAGGTGGCAGCTGTATATGTGCCGGATCGCGTGGCAGAAGAGAGCAACGGTACGTATAACTGGTACAGAGAGCCAATAAAAGTCCGATGGAAAACGATAACGAGCTCTCATCAATGATTCCATACGGATATGTCTATTACTTTTATCCTCGTTTTCTGATCACTCGTTTATTTCGGTGTTATTCGTCATTATTTTCGTCTCCGTCGTGCATGCAATGTTTGCTTCGGCTTTTTTTGGTATCGCGTATATATACCAGTTACATAACACACAGATTGATACTTTTTAAAACATGCCAGCTGCAAGCGACATCGCACGATATTGTTGCGCGTCACCGTTCAAATAGAACAGAATAGTTGTGCAAAAAAAAAGCAAAAAACCAAAAAAAAAAAAAACAAAGAAAATAAAAATAAAGTTTACCCGATTAAAAAGTGATGAAAACACCGGTCGAAAGTTTTACTTTGGTCTTGTTTCGGAATTGATAAATTTTAGAGTGTCTCATAAGAGAAAGAGAGAGAGAGAGAGAGAGCTGGATAAGCCATGTGTACACTCGGCGACTTATCGATTATCTACGTTCTTGGAAATTATTACTCCGTTCTGATAATTCGGAACGAACCCGAGATTCGAGAAACGATTTAATTACCGTGAGAAGTTCCAGAGTCTTAAAGACGCGCGCAATTTCTAAGGTAATGAAAGAGTCGTAAAGAAATCATCGAAGCTTCGGGTAACGGCCTTTATCGGAGATATTGAAGTTTAAGTGAACTGAATACTCAAAAGCAATTTTATATAGTGTTTGTGTATTTATATAATTGATATATTGCGCAGTGAAAGAAAAGAGAAAATTATGGCGTAATAATGGAGACGGGAAAGGTAGACGGCTGCTTATCCGGCTCTATAATTAATTGCGTGTGTGATCAAATGCTCTTCCACACACACACATATATATATATATATATATTCCTGGCAGAAAACTGCCAGAATATCCTATTTTGAATAAAGCCGTCGCGCTCGCCGTAGCAATTTCGTCTCAATTCGTTCGAGGTTGCCGCGGAGAGTTACTGTGGCTTTTCCTCGGTCGGCGAATCTCCCCGGATGCGTATAGAACGCAAAATAGTTCGCTCTCTCGTTTCCGCTCGGAATACTTTCCGCATAGTTCCGACGAATTACGCGGGTATGTACTATACTTGGCAGTGCGATTTAAATAGTTCGAAGGGATTTGCCGCGGAAAAATCCGATAAGAGCTTCTTTAGCGTTCTCCGTTTGACGATTTCGAGCCCTGCAATTCCTACAATTTCGCTCGCGCCATCTATTCCTCTTTTCCTCCTTTCAACCCCCGTTTCCTCACCCTACCCCTTCAAGGCACTACGAATCTCCGCGCCAGCAAAAGTAAACGGACGGGCTACTTTGTCCGTAATATTTAATGATCTTCTCTTTCCGCACTCTCTCTTCGCGTTCGACCTTTGGAAAGCGCGTAATAGGAATCTTGAATACTAATTTATTTAAAGCACAGAGTGTCGTTAATTAAATCGTTCGATAGCGCGGCGTTACGGCAGCGTGGAAAAATCCGATTTTCTTAAAGATCTTGTCTGCCACCGAGCGCTACATGAGAGAAAAAGAGAGGGAACAAATATCTTCAAGAACGAACATATTAATATAATTTACAATAGATGCATATATCATCTATGTATTTGTGTTTTATAGATAAAACGATAGATAGATAGATACGTAGAAAGTTAAATGTGCAAATTGGCTTACTTTGTGTACTATAAGCCGCTGGAGTAAAAGAAAACAGTGAATTAGATCGGAGCTTCATGAAACGTAAACGGTTGGCGAGAATAATTAAAAAGTGTGTTCGTGCCGTCAACGCGGCGATCGACGGCGAGTGATCTTCGTGGCTGCCGCTTTTTAACGGGAAAATTTTTCCCTCGCGATTTTACTGGCAGTTCTGACTTCTCCGCGAACTCGACGCGCTGATAGGTATTTTTTTCGTAAAAGGCAAGCGCTCGAATTGAGTTGGGAATTACGTGGCCCCCAATTAAATTTCTCCATCCGCTTGCTGGCATGATTCGAAATCGATACCGGTATCCGAATGACATCGGCTAATGATGTCGATGAACTGATTCGATGAGCACAATCGATGTAAAAAAAAATAGAAATTGAGAGGAGAGTTCTTCCGATATGAAGCTCTTATGTTTCTTATTAACTTGCAATCTTTCTTTCTCTTTCTCTCTCTCTCTCTCTCTCACTCTCTCTCTCGAAAAGAAATTGTTAAGAAGAGAGATTGTTTTTATAAGAAGAGTATAAAAATTTGCAGTATATTTTACTGAAGTTTATTTATTATACTCTTTTGAGAGATGCTTTGATGTATTATTTTGCAAGAAAACTATCATCTCTTAGTTCATGTTTAATAAATTTATCTTTTATATTTTTATATCAAAAGAAGAGAGAAAAAAGAAATCTTATTTGCATTTATTTTTATATAGCTAAATATATTGATTTTCGTTTAAAGATTCTTCGAAGATATTTGCATAATATATTAATTCATGATTGTGAGAGGAAGAGAGAAACTCTGTGTGTGTGTGTGTGGTTGTAATATACAATCTTCGTACCTCTGTTTCTCGAATGAGTATTTCTCGTTAAAGCGTGATACAACTCCGTTCGTCGATTCTACTGGTAATTTAACTTCCGACGGTACGTCGGCGACAAAGTTAAATCGAACCCGAATGAAGGCCTTCAAGCGTGTTTCTACCCCAACAACGAGAATAGAGCCTAATCGTCAGAACAAAATTTACTGCATTTCATATGTCGCAAACCGACTCTCCAGAGCTATTATTACAGAAAAATAGTTTTATTTATTTATTTATTTTTTATTCTTTTACGCGAGAGAGAACTTTATGTAATAGATGATAGAGACAGGATTCACAAAATATATTACCAGATAATGAAAGGGCGGTTTATTACTTCCTTTCTTGTCTCTGCCGAGATACACTCTACCCGACTGCCGTCGTGGCACGCACGGTGTTGCCGTCTTTACATGCATGTGTAACGTTTTGACCAGTAACTCAATGGCGCGCTCTTACATTTACGTCATTTTACAATGTACAATATTTTCAGTGAAACTACTGTTTATTAAATTTACTTCTTTCCCTCTTCTCCCGCGTATTTTTCTGGCATTTTAATACGCAGTCACACAATCGGCTTTACGAAATATTTCGGAAATATTTTCATTTTGATGAATAAACAATCACCTCTGAAAAAGAAATTGTACGTCATTGCCACCCACGCGATTAATGTAAAAAGATTCCTTTATACATACTTGATTAACTTGCGCGACAAAGGGTCGCTTATCGCATCGACACCTCATGTAAATGAAGATTGAATTTTCGTTGGTCAGCCTTCCATTTTCAATAAGTACTTAACCAAGCGTGCAGCCTTCTGCATGTACATTTCATCGATCTCTCGGTTTGAAAATTTAGTTAAATAATATATGTATATTACACAGAACAACGTCATAATCAATACTTATGAATGTAACACGTGATTTATTGTGTGATTCTTTTAAAAATATTATCTTACTTGAAGTTTCTTTTGGCGATTTTTCGTCGCGTCCGAGATATTCCGTTGTTTTCTACTTTTTCGCGTATATATACATACATATATCGTTATTTCGACGTTAGAGAAACGCACCGAGATTCTACAAAAGACTTGGCACGGCGAGTAAATCGTTAATCGGGAGAAAAACTGTTGGCAACATTACCTCGTAAATCAGGACAGCTAATATATGGATTACCATGCCGCTTCGGGTGTTAATACACGATCGCTACAATGTGCGACTAATTGTAAGTTATATCACGCACGCTCCGATGCATTATTGCGCGAGACACTCGCGTCTCTATTCGCGTACGTTCTATTTTAAATAATCTTCAATTCATTTTGTGATAAACATTAATTCATTGATAAATTTAATAAAAACTTTTTACGCGAATTCAAGTGACAGAGAAGAAACGCGACGAAACGAAGAAATATACCGAAGCGAATATTTCAATTTCTCGAAAGCTGTACGACTCTCGAAGCAGATACAGTTTTAGGAGCAATTGCTTTAGAACGGTTTAACTACTTTAATTAACTTTAACTTTCGCTGATTCTTTGTTCCCTTCTGATATTGCGACAGTGAAGAGAGATAAAGAATCAGTTAAATTATGATCGAAGCCCGCGACGAAACCGAGTTTAAGAGAATAATCAAGTTTTTGGTTAATCTCATGAATGTAACTTTACATGTATTGTACCTCGTTGACAAGGCAATACCGACGTTGCATGAAATTAGTTGGACTTGTGCTTTCGACCGTAAATTGATTTGTACTTCCATGTTCGCGAACCAACTTGTACCGGATATATATATATATATATGATGAATATTCGGATTAATGTTCAAAATTACAAGCTGTAGGTATATACGTGCTTACATCGATTTAGAATCTCAAGTAAATCATTCAATATATAATCACGCTACTCGTGTTTATACCGCGGCTCTGTTATATGACATATCGGGTGACAGTAACTGCGATATTAAATTTTGAAGGGCGATCTGCGGAGGAGCGATATTACGAGCGCTCAACTCTGAAAAATGATCACAGGAAAAGAGGGTTCTTCTAGTCTGTCAAAGGCAGTATCTTTCTCCTCAAAATTCTTTGAAATTTTATTCCCTCTGTATAACCCTGAGAGATAGACAAAAAAAAAGAGCAGAACCTGTAATTTAGCAGCCGCTCGCAGAATTTCATATTTTTCTGTACGCAAACACAAAGATACACGTATACGAGTAAGTTACTTATCAGATTTTTGTTTAATGATACACCGTGTAATACGGTTTGGATAACGATGATAACGTACGATTTCCGTAAAGGTTGGAAAGCCCGAACGAAGTAAGATTATCTAAACGTGGGTTTAAACGAGACCACTCGCATATCGTTCGAACAAATGAACGAACGACGAAGGTTGAAAGCCGGCGGACAAAAGAAAAACATGAGAAAATCCTTATCGCCATTTTGACCACTTCCATTCTTCCACGTCGAATGAGTCTCCATTCGAAATATTTAAATGCGACTTTTCGCTTTATCCTTCTTTCTGAGCTCTAGCATATTAAGAAAGGTGCGTGTGTGTGCATGTGTGGGTGAAAGAATAGAAAATTCTATGAGTTTTATCTTAAAAAGAATATGTATTTCGCAATTTTTCGAAACCGATTTGATTTTTCTCGATATGCACTGTTAAATACAAAAATCCAAGTGATCCGTATGTGCCACTTTCGAGATTGGAAATAAAATGCATTTTGTAATCTCTTGTGTGTTCAAATGTAGAAACAAAGGCTTTAATGATGCCACATTGTGAAGTTCCGTCTCTACTTCGAAATTGTTCGGTGGTTAAGTTAAAGGATATGATGCGATTATAGTTACATTGTCATTCCGCGGTGACCTGTTTACGGAGCTACGCGTGCAACTAGTAGGATAGCGAAGTAAGTTGGAAACATAGTTTGGAGCCCAACTACGAATTACTAGCTCGATCTCGTGGCGTATCCGACGTTCGTCGGGTAGCTTTCCATTCGCTGTTTTCGCAATAAACCGTTTTCTTTGGACAACTATTTAAATTCTGCGAGTTTTCTGCGATCGACGTTATTTGATGAAAATTTTTGTGGCAAACGTTCCTTCGCATAAGCGTTCGATTATTTGATGAGAGAGAAAGAAAACGACAAAAAAAATTATAACGTGTGTTTAATTAATTTTATATAACGCAAAAATGGAATAAGAAATATTTCAAAATTGGATTACATGTAATTTGCTTTGGCAACATTTTTGATTAAGTAAATCAAACCGCGTGACGGTCAGGATCTTCTGCATCCGCGCATCGGACGGGACGGGGCACGACGCCATCGACATAGCACTTAGATTTATCGAAGAGCCGGTATAATTGAAAAAGGAGAGTAACAACGATGATTTAATGCCCGTCGCTTTTTACCCGCGTACGACCGTTCATTGCCTCAAATCGACTCGAGGGAGCCTCTCGGAAATCGATAGCTCTCTCTTTCTCTCTCTCTCTCTTTTTTCTCTCTCTCTCTCTTTAGCGGACTATCTCGCGCTCGATTCGATTGTTTTATTGTTTCATCTCTTCAGATCAGAAAAATACGAAGGCGTGATGTAAAGGCTATTAACTGCCGTATACGAGTGCATAGTCTGAGATTTGTTTCAATCTGGCACTATCCAAGTATCCGGATATCACGGATAATTGTGAAACTTGAAATTCAAGTTATTCGGAATATCTAAACAACAAGAATGCCGAAATGTGTGAGGCCTCTTCTATAACAATGTCGTATGTCGTTGTCGGACATCGCTGGTCTCACGTCAAAGTTCGCATCGAAACTGGCCGAAACTATTGGATCATCGGGCCGGCTTCGACACAGGTGAGACTAACGATGTCTGACAACGACATAAAGGTACGACTTACTGTAGAACAGGCCTAATGGATCCGAGTCAGATCTATTCACATAGACTCACAAGAGTGAAATTAGTACTTCAGTATTAAAATCTTTTAGTTCTGTCGCTTTGTTTTGCTAATAACGCTACAATAATTATTAACAATACAGAACATTTTATTAAAGTCATTTTACGAACTAAAAAATTAAATAGTATTAACGAAGCAAGAAGTTTTCTACCTTAAAAAATTGCACATGTCGCTGTTACATTTTTAATTTCATAACGCAACAGTGTAACATATTTCGTTATTCACGTGGATGGTTTTCCTCGCTTGAAACATTAACTTGCTCCTCGCCACTTGAATTCCTTTTTTTTTTCCGTCTTCATTTCCAGACTGCTGCTGCCGATACACAGGAGTTCCGCAAGACAGGGAACTCTCCAGGCAAGGAAGCCGCGCGAATTATCGTAGCGACGATAAATGGCGGCGCGTCTTGCTTTTCTTCGAGCGCGCGCGCGCCAGTGTATCTCGTAAGTGATTTACATCGTTCTCCAATTTCGGGTCTTTGCAGTAAGTACACTTAGGGGCGTTATTCTCTCTCTCTCTCTCTTTCTCTCCTCTTCTCATCTTACCAGCACCGAGTTCGCTCCTCTGTAACCCCCGTCTTCGCGAGGGCGGCGAAGCCGGGTGTGATAAGGCCGTAGAGAGGGCGGAATAGCGTCGTGGGGAACAGTGAAGGAGGACGGAGAATACTCGAGGGTTGTAGGGTGGCGGATCGCTTCTACCGCCGTTGGGTTTCTTGTAAGCCGGTAATCTTCGGTAAGTAACAAAACACGCGGCTGAGCTTAGGGCACGACGCTCCAGGAATTCTCCGGGAAACTCTATGTATATCGGCTCGTCGTAAGGCGTTAGTGCAGCATTTGATGCAATTCGCACACGCGAGATTGCGCGCTTTTCGTGTGTAATAGTTTTGCATGGCTTTAAAGCCGAGGATTACACTGCTGTTTCTTCGTGCTTGTATAACTATGTTAGGGAACAAATATTGAAAAAAAAAAAAAAACATTTTATTATCGTTCTTGCATTCTTATCCTTTATTTTTAATATCCTTGTTTTAGTTTTTTGCGGTACTATATATAGATTATTTCTTCTTTTAGTGCAAACCTGACAGTTTTTTTCTGTTAGCTACATTTTTATTTTATAATAAGTCGACCACCCTGTTTGATATTTTTTTAAATTATTCCGTATTCCATGGGGAAAAATAATTAAAAAGTAAAATCATCACAACCAGAGCAATTTACAGAAAAACTCGGATCACTCGTCACATTGTTTGTGAAAAAGAAATTTTGCACATTTTTACCGCGTTCTGGAACTCGGGAATGAAGAAAGCGCTAGGAAATAAGAGAAGGAGAGCGCGCGTAAAACAGCGGAATAATCCTCGGCCGTCGGTATTAAAACCAAATGCATTTCTAACCTCCGAGCTGCCAGTATCTCCTGACTGAACAGGCAACGGTTGTTGCTTCCCCACCTGGGCAACGACGTTGGACATACTCAAAACGTGTTCCGCTACGTGTTCAAGCTCGGAATTTCTTCTCTCTTCCTATTTCTAGTTTATCTCCGCGCCTTTCAGCATCGTCGACGGCAGACACAAGCGTATCACGCCGTGTGCAATGAGATTACGGTGCGCAGAAATTATTAATCTTCTTCATAAAGTGATTATTTTCTAATGGAAGATATTTTTCCCGCGCGCTACATTATGTTTGTTTATTATATTCGAATTTGTGAATGGTACATAATATCCTGAATAACAGAACAAAAAATGGCAAAATTCTATACACGATATAAATTTTATGCACCATCGTAATGTAAATTACAAAATAGTATTGAAGAAAACTGCGAGAGAAAGAGAGGAAAAGAATAAAAGAGAGAGAGGATGAGGAAGAAGATTCTTCTCGTTTAATATCCTGGTGTACATTTAAGGTTTTTACTTCGAGATTCTTGTTTCCATAAGGAACACGTTTCTTTCACCTGTACATTTCGTTATATATACGTATGGTAGTATTGTTCAATTTTCTTTCTAACGCTACTACGTCCGTGGTCCGTGCTCCGCACGTTTTTCGTAATGTTCGCATTCTCATAGATGCTTGTAATTAAACTCTAAATTGCCGGTGCGCCATCGTTCCGTGCGCGCGCTCGACTCTGACGAGAAGTTCCGTGCAAAAAGTAAAGAGAGAGGCATATCTCGCGCGCTGCGCGCCATGACGCGTTACCGCGTGTCCACGAATGAATACTCTCTAGTCGAGTGGTCGCAGCTGCGCTTCGCCCGAGATGAGTTCCGGAAGGGTTGTGTAAATGATGATGGTGGAAAGTCGACGCTCGCATTGCGCGAAAGGTTAATTGTTTCCGTTCGGTTCCTGCCGATTACACAAGACGACGTCTCGATACGACAATTTCGTTTGATCGCGAAAAAACGAGAAATCAATTGATCTATGATATTGAAACGTCTCGCGAAAGATACACAGTGACACGTGCACAGAGGAAAAAGAGATTTTGCGGCAAAATCGTCAGTGCCGAGGTGTTTGGGAAATTTGAAACTGCGATCAATTTGATATATGTATATATATATTGCGATATAAAGTATTTCAAAGTTGCTCGTGAATGCGTGTGATCGATGTAAATTTAATTTGTCGCTAAATTGAAATAGCTCGCGCGCTCAACTTTCGCAATTTTAAATACTTTACATATTATTGTTATACGTGTATAACACAGAGTATTACATATTCACGAGGTGATACCGCGTATATTGTACTATAAATAGCATGTACATGTAGATCGTCGCGTATAGTATTCACGTGACATAGATATACCATGTACCCGCACGTCGGGAACTGGACCGGGTAGATGCAGCAGTAAACGCGACGGATTATCCAGGCCATTGCTTAGTAAATCTAGCAGATCCTGGCAAATCGCGCTCGTTTCCCGAATTCACTGTGCCACCGGCCGATATTTAAACGGTACGACCGATTTAGTGTCGCGACAATGGTATACATAGTATAAACAGCGAGTCATTTAACGAGCTAGCTCGTTAATCACATACCTGTTAACCTTGTTAACCACATTGTGTTACAACGTCGTCGGCGTATCCCTAGAAAGTGCCCGCAGTTCCCACGCGCGCGTACATGTTCACAAAAATTTCACCAATGTGTACTCGGAAACTGCACGGTCTGATCATTAATTATCGTTACTCCCTGAAAGTTGCGTTTTACGTTTTCGAACAAATATAGAGAAGAAACGCACGGAAGATAGCGAACCAGAAGAAAATGATACAAGGAAAAATCGTAACAAAAAAAAAAGTTAATTTAATAAACAATTATTAACGAACAATTTATTAAATTAAAATGTTTTAGGATTATATCTCGTAAACGTGTATACGTACACACGCGTGTATATCGCAATAATTAAAATTTGTTATCAATTATATCATGTTAATGATATTATCCTCGCTATCAGTATACGCAATAACTATCTATAACCGGTCTGGCTATAAAGGGAGATAGATGAAACGCCATACGGAAATATTGAGAGGATCTATTATAATTATTATAGTTTATCGATTGTTCGCGATATTTCTATCCCTCCGCTCTCTTATCCCCGGCGATCGTTCCCCCGGAATCGTTCTGGCCCTTCCATGTTCGAGAGTGTTTGCATGCCGGAATCAATTGCGTTAGAGATTACCACGTTTGATTCAATTTCGAGTTCTGGCTGAGCTTAATTTATTGTCGTTCCGCCTAACGCTCGCGCTGTTTGCCACGGACTTTGCTCTCGTCTAGTTATACGTGTGCTTATACGCGAAGCGTGTATGCAATATACGCGTGAGAACATGGCCGATTGCATAATCACGAAACAGCGAAATATAATCCCTAATTTTCAAGCGCGCAAAGCGTCGAAACATAATAACAAGATGAAGCGTGAGATAGATCGAAAGAAACATATGGATATGTGCAATCCAACTTTTCGATGATCGAGAGAGAACGCGTTGCACATATTTTGTAAATACAAAAAAGCCAAAAAAATAAAAGACGATATATCACATCCGGCGCCATCATCGAATATTTCAGATCAAAACGATTTTACGATCTTTATATGAGCAAGAAATATCTCTGATAAAATTGTGGTTTACCTTTTCACATAAAAATTTCAAGCTGAGCTTTAGCTCGATTTAGTAGTACACCGAGTGAAATTGAATTACGTGATTATAGCCGCGGTAATCAAATATTTGACTTCTGTATTTATATTACTCTACTTCTTGTGTATATTTTCATTTTGTACATATATAAGCGTAGCTTTAATGTTCCGTCATAATAAGCGCGCATATCATTATCACGTTCTTATATTTATCTGAAAGTAAGAGAGAGAGACATGAAGAAATAAAGATGTTACATAAAAAATACACAAGATCTCAGATACAGAAAAAAAGAAAAAAAAGAAAAAAAAAACAACGAGCGACAAACTGGAGCTATACGTAGAGCACACATAACTCGATGCGACGATAAAACGGCGTTTTAATTAAGCATTAAATCGCGAGTATGCATTTTCTGAAAATAATGCAAAGCGCGCCAGTGATATACACGACAAGGTATGACTATACGTGTGCCGCTCCATTTAGTACCGATGGAAACCGGAAGTTCTTCTTGCATAGCGTCGGAATTGCGCGGGTCGAGGGTTGACGCAAAGTCCCAGCAATTAACACGAACGTTTAATTAAGCATCCCTCTGGCTAGATGCACGTAGACGCTGTTATTCTCACATACCTGAAGCCGAGATATATCGTTACTACTAACAATTACTCCAACGCGACTGCATAGATAGAAGATTGTCTTTGAGACGTTTCGAATTAATAGAGCAGCTTTACTTGCTCCTTTTGTTAATTACACGACGGTAAATCAAACTTTTTGTCACTTCGCAGAATTAACGGCCGTGTACGTACATCGTTAGCGATATTTTGTATGCTTGTGTTAAAATTTTATCACATCACATCCTATTTTCATTCGATGAGCAAAATGATAAATTTTAGAAAAGAATAAGGTAGAAGACAGATTGAATATAAATGTTTCACTTTACGTCGTCCTTTTTTTTTATGACAGGACAATGATAAATGTGCAAGATCACATAAATACACTTAAGTGAGGCTCACGTGCAAAAGCTATATATATAGTATAAAGTTACATATTGTTTCATAAGAACGGAATAAGATTGGGCAAGCAGTGATGGAGGTTAAGCGGCGAGAGGTGATATTTTTCCGTGACGTGCCGTGACTATTGAGTATCGTTTTTCCGATTTAAACGGCAATAAGGGAACAATAAAGAATAATTTACGACAATTGTGGAAGTGCTCGAGCGCGATAGAGGAAAAAATAATCACCACGAAATGGCATTACAAATATAATACGAACTTTATTTCTTATGTAGAATTTTTTTTTAACTTTTTGTGCTTTTTTCTTTGCATCGCGCGATGTTATATACGTACGTAAACGTTGTACAGGTTATTTTATAATTTTAGTATATTTAATATATTTTACACGCGCGCAAAAAGTTTGAAAGCTCGGGTTTGCATTTGAAATTGATTTCATGAGGTTGCTAGACGTGATTACAAGTTTGTAATTTTCGTGCTTGCGTAGCCGTTTCACCACCGTAGCCGTGGTGAATCGCGCTTAGCGTATTTACCGAAACAATATCAACTTTCAGTTCGTTACCGATATAATCGTAAATTGCTATTTAAGTAAAGATTAGAATATTTTAGCCCGTGCGTTTTTTTTTTTTTTTTTGTGTGAATTTCCGTGCCTGGCGTTCAGATCCAAGCTTTAGCTTTCTCTCAATATATACATGTACGTGTATATATATACCCCGCTTTTAACGTTTTAATTGCATATTGTTTTCCCGTAACCGGAAATAGCTGAAATGGCGGTAGCGCTGTCCTATCAGCCGTGCAATTAAAGTTAAACGACTACAACGAATCTCGGTAGGCCGGAGTGTTGGGTTCGGGCCGCGACAAGTATTTCGCAGAGCCGGTGTGTAAGGGATAGGTATGTGCGCAGGCTGCGGAAAAGAAAGAAGCGAAATAGGAATAGTACAGACTGTCGGAGTTTATAACTTTTAATTAGAAGACAGCAATAAGATCTACCCTTTCTCTTCACTTTACGGCATTTACAGCCATCTCCTCGAACTCGATTCTCCGTCACGGCTTCTCATCTCTGTTTATTCAGCGCGATAATACTTTTTGTTTTGAAAATTAACTCCGGACTTCTTGCATTTGCCGCAAATAGTAGTCGCGGGAGAAACGGTTGGATAGAAATCCTCTACATTTACTTCAATTAACCGGTAATGGATTAAACGGCTTATCTCCTTCTCGGTTTGCGTCATTCACATTATCGCGCTCAAGGCAGTGTCGTCACTTTAGATATGACATATTTGAAAGCCGCATTTGTCATTTTTAGAAATTTTACTTTTGGTCGGCAATCGGGACCGCGCGATACTCTTCGATTGATTTGGCTGCGGAATAAAATTGGATAATCCGGAAAGCGAGAGAACAAAAAAGCACAATTTAATGAAATGTTCCGATATGTATCATTTCGGTAACATGAAAGAAAAAAAAAAAAAAAATACAAAACATCTATTAAAAGCATGAATTGTACGATGGTTTTGTATAAGAAAAGCGAATAAATTTTGCGAATAAGAGTCTCTCTCTTTCTCTCTTATCAGTGTAAAATTTTAAATAAATTAGAAATAATAATATTTTAAACAATGCTGTGTATGAGAACTAAGTTAAACTTAAATATTTTTTTATTTAGATATCGTACATGTATAGGTATGCTCTAGACAGTGAAATTTTGTTATTAACTTTTTGTGGACTGACATGTCTCCCAGACCCACTTAAAATTGCGCATCGACGTTTTTAGTAAAACTTGGTTAAAACACTTATATCTTCGAAACTAGAGATTTTTTCAATTTGTATTTTGTTTGATTGACAAGTAGTCGTTCAAACTTTCAAAAAAACAAAATTGAAAAATATTGATTTTTCGCGGAGATGTTTAATTTTAAATTCACGTGGGTCTCACAGTCAGTCCAACTAGTAGGTATTTTTGGAAGTTAATCCAAACGAAGAGTTAATATAAAATTTAAACTTTAATCAAAAAATTTTATATATTAATGACAATATAAATTTGGTAATTATGCAGATTAGGGGAGCCACCTCCGATTTCAATAATTTTTACATATGTTGTCAAGGTCATTGTTCCGAGTAATAATA
>QVOB01005308.1:0-31710 GCA_014839585.1 Pseudomyrmex concolor
GATATTGAAAACTTTGCCCCTAATGAAAGTAAATTTCCCGAGATCATGTTTACTCGACTGTTTAAAAGATTTACATTTTGAAAATCCATATATAACGATTATTCATGATGAATGAAAAATAATGATAAATTTCAGTTAGCAAATACAGCAGAAAATGTTGCATATAATGTTGTATATTGTTGCAAGAATAAAAGCACTTTGTGCTTGATTCGTTTGTATTGTTTTGTTTCAAAGTTACAATCAAGGAAATATTCTCTTATATTCTTCAGAGTATGGCAAAATTTCTCTGTCGACTATATTATCTGAACTATATGTATTTAGTAATTATGCCCTTAAATACAGTGACTATTCTCTTCCTTTGACTCTTTTTCCACATGTTCTCTTATCTTTTTCTCGCTACATTAGAAACTAGAACTTTACAGTGAAAAGATAGTAATTATAGAATATATAATTTCTGTGTTCCAGAAAACACGAAAATTAAGAAGAAATAAATATTATAGGGTATATGTCTGACAAAATATTATAATAAAATATACAGCTTTATGTTGTTTATCTTATAAGTAATTAAAATATGAAGAACAATTATCTTATAGTATGCTTTACTTTCTTGTTGCAGAGCTGCTAGTATGGAAAAAGCTACAGTAAAAGATACTTAATATAGATGTTGAATTTTGATACATCGCAGAGTAATTAGAGATTCATCTGCTAAAAAGAATGCTGACTTAAGTCAGCATCAAAACCACAAGATATATGCTGAATTTAAAAGTTAGTTCCAAATGTATCAAGAATTTGCAGATCAACAAGTTTGTATATTATACTCATTGAGTAAACGTACATGTCATATTCTTTGTACATTCCTTTGAAAGTGTTGGATAAACGTAACAAACACGTGCTAACTTTGAAAAGCGACATTCAATTGATCAATAGCATACATATACGCGCGCGCGCGTGTATTAAAATAATATACACACACACACACACACACTGATACTTATTTTCTTTTTCATACAGAAGTAAGAATGCGTAAGGATTTGATTTTTACTTTGCTCTTAAAAACAGAAGAGCGATCGAATATGATTGATTCATGATCTAGAATATATTAGTAGACATTAATCAAAATTTTCAGAATGTTAATTATTTCATGACATATAAGCAATAATTCGAATTTTAAGAAACGAATTTTACCGTCATGAATGAAGGCAAAGACAGATTGAATTTCTCAACTGCTGTAAGTTTACATTCTAGATTATTTGCCATAATGAGTAATATAAATGTACGTTTCAATGACGTTCCAAATTGATACCAGCCTTCTTCAAAAGCTCTATCTGTCATTTTTGTACTCTACATTTTATAAAAACAATAATTATATGAGAGATGTAAAGTTTTATATTAATAATTTTATTCTTAAAAAAGAGAAACAATTTTGACATATAGCTAAAAACAAATCTTACCGCGTCTGACAACGTTTGTACAGAGGAACACAATAAAAAGAATTGCGTTACTGAACCTATTGCGTACGATGTGACCGATATTCCTTCCATAAAAGTCATTGATGGTATCTGAGCAAAACAGCAAAGAAATATAGAAGAAAGTATAAGTGAAGAAAAAGCACAGGGAATATAAAAACTTATACATATTTATGCTCTCTCTAATTTAAAATATTTTTTTATAAAATTAACTTTAATTGTTACTATGGTTTCAATTTGAAACAATGTCAAAAAAATGGCTCCTTTCTTGGAACAATTTTTTAAACACTGACTGAAAAACGTTGTTTAAATAGAGAAAACTAAAGTTTACAGATAAAAGCTTCCTTAACATGAATGATATGCTGAAACATTAAATGCTATTAACTATAAAATATATTAAATAAACAATTGATACTCTATCAAGATGACATCATCAATCAAACAAGATTTCGCAAAAGTTTAGAAATTGCAATCCTTAAAAAACACTATATTTATTACTTTAATAGCGCTTTTAAAGCAGAGCTGTGTTTAATTAAAAACAAGAATAAACAGTATAAATTTTCAAGAATAAAAATTTTCAAAAATAAAAATCTTGATCATTTGAAAAATGTCATTTTTATTATTCTCAATACCGCGGCTTCTGTATCATATTGTGCTTACCGTAAAACATTATTTTGATATCGACATAATGATTGTAATTCTTTTTCTGCCCATTGATTTGATATAAAAAAGTGTTTTTTTCGAGATTTGTCATTATCGAGCGGATCTCGAAATAACATCATAAGTTTCACCGCCGTGTAGCGATATTGCGCTGTTAGCAGCAACACCAGATGCATCATGTACACGTCTAAACTGAATTTTTTCAGGAACAGATACACACTACCAACTGTCATAAGAACGGTTGACCAAAACAGAATGCTAAATGAGAACGGTTCGGTGCTGAAAGCGGTCGGCAGATTGTAGTCCACGTAGAAAAAGATATTCTTTTCGAAAATTAACAAAATTGGCTTTATGGTCCAAAGAGTAATGGATATCACGCCAATCATCCCGTACATCACGAACGGTACCATTATTGGTTTTAAAACCGATCTTATGTTGTCTTCCATAGTGTCATCCGCGATTCGCAGGATGTCGTTCATCTCTCCGATAATCTGTATCATCAGCTTCTTACGCATGTAGAGAGGTACGAGCATGATAATCGCCTCTATGGTAACCACAATGCAAATTGTCCCGTCCTTTATAGTTTTTTCTTTTGGCACTACCATAAAACCAATTATCAACGCAATCGTCTGGATCAGTTGTATTAACCAGACAAAACCACTGTGTATGCGCCAGATCATTGGAAACGGCGAATCATCGGCTGTCATTGGTAACAAATTTCCGGAGAGCATATTTGCTCGATTGTTCAAAATATTCACATTTTGAAAATTCATTTTCTATCTGTTTGTATTAGCGATGAATCAATGAATTATTGATAATGACACGAAATTGTAATTTCGACTGCTTTTTGTATGTCGTCTATTTCTACTTGTCGTAAATCCTATTTTTCGTCAACCAATATCGCAAACAGTTTCCTTTATAAGCAGAAATAAATGACTTTTATATTTCAAACTATTTCGGAAAATTCCTGTTTGTTAATTATAGTCAGATATCTATTATTCTCATTTGTATATTTCCGGCTTTTATATTTAATATATCATACACTACGGCAACAAGGGATGATACTCTTCTTTCTTCATTCTGTTCTTAATATTTGTTCTGTGATCATCGCACAATTGAAAGTTTGTAGCGTGTCTTTGGCTAGATATAATAATTTTAGAACGCTCAACGTACTATTGTAAAAGAGCATAGAACTTCATAAATAAAACGTCGCGACATTAAGCGATAATATAACATAGAATTAAGCGCTTTTCTATTTTCCTTTACTAAAATTATAGACATGACCATAATATTTCCTTTATTTATTCCTATACTGCGACGTGACAATTATCTTATGGCGTTCCGTCAAGAACGCAAAATGTGACAGAAATCTTCCAAGGCTTCGGAATATGCTGTCTGCTCGGAATTTGCTCTCATAGCTGTGCATGTAAGACTTACCTTTTTTAAGATTATTTTTATTATTAATATTAATTTTGATGCAGTTTGTTGCTTTGTTACTCTTTTCATTAAGACAAATCAGCAAAAATAAATCACAACGTTAACATAATATACGTTGCAAAAAAGAAGATAGCGATTCAATATATATACATATATATATACATACAATTATTAAATGCTGGCAAAAAAATATTTGCAGTTTTTGAAAATATCTTCTTCCAATATGTAAGAATATGTACATTACGCATTTATATACATATAATAATTAATTACAGTCATTTTTAATTAAAAAGAGATAAAGCTTTATAAAATTATATTACAGTCGCACTTTTTTAAAGATTATAAAATAAATTGGTCCTTCAATAAATCTAAAGATCACGACAAATAAAAGTTACTTAACCGTGTTCCGGTCAAAAACAACTAGCTATTAATCAACAAACTTGGTCCGGTTCGATGACACGTTACACATGTATCATCTTACTTCGTAATATAATTTTCTCAATTGAGTTTCAGATAAATTACCTGTGAATATCCTAGTTATATATCCATCATTATTGCACTTTCCATTTTGTATTGCAGTTCTCTCGAGAATCAAAGAATTACGTCACATCTGACGCCATTTAACTAGTTCTGAAAGTACTATTTTTTAAGTACTTTGTATCACGACGGCGGTTTTTCTAACGAGATATTATTGTGATCTAGATGATCACAGTGTATAGGACACTGATAGTATGATACTGCACTGGCGTGGCCGGATCTTCCTGACGTCATAGGCACAGATTCGGTCCACTGGTCTTGAACTGGATCATAGATTTCTACAATACTTAAAAATGATCTGCCATCGTATCCTCCTGATAGAAAAATTATATACATTGTTTTATATAGTTTCTTCAAATAGTTTATAAATATCAAAGTACAAATTGCGCTTACCCATTGCGTATAATTTGCCATCGAGAACGGTGACACTGAGCGCACTACGAGCAATGCTAACGTTGCTAACGTTTTCCCAGTTATCTCGTTCCATGTCGTATCTTTCTACTACGTTCAATTGCGATTTTCCATCATATCCCCCTATGACATATATGTATTGACCTAGACTGGCCACTCCAGCCCCAGAACGACAATACTTCATAGGCGACACCATCGTCCATTCATCATTTTCCGGATGATAGCATTCTACTGAATTTAGTCGGTCTTTGCCGTCAAAACCGCCAATTGCATAAAGTAATCTGTTGAAAACGATTATATTTTTTATATATCAAATATAATAAGCAATGTACGCAAATATCGAATGCATGCAGAAGCTCATTTTTATTAATATATAGAAGCAGTATTTCGAGAAAAACAAACTAAATTGTAGAAGTTGAAATCATGTAGTTGAAAAATGCCGATACCTATTTACTACTGCTACTCCTACGCCTAATCTCTTAATGTGCATTGGTTTCACATTAGTCCATGTATCATGATCCGGATCGTAACATTCGACGCTGTTATGATATTCGGCACCTGCACTGCCACCCACTGCGTACAACAGACAGTCCATCACAGCGACTCCTACTCTATTTCTTGGTACCGACATTGGGCTACAAGGTCGCCATTGATCCGTCACCGGATTGTACTTATCGACCCAGTCACTATCGTATCTATAAAAAAGTCGTGCAATTCTTTTTGAACTTTATTCAAGTCGTATCAAGTTTTAGCGTTTGCAGGAATAACTCGTGCAGAACAATTTGTCAATATATCTTTTCTACTACTTATAATAATTATATTTTACATTTGTCTATTTGGAACGTCAGCACATGGTTGGCGTCGAAACGCTAACCTGCTTCCTGGTGAATTGTGCCTGCCACCGACTGCGTAGAACATCCCTTTGAGGAACGCACCGCCTAGACCAGACCTAGGAACAATCAGCTTGGCGTGCTGGGTCCATGTCTTGTCATCGGCATTGTAGCCCTCCAGCACGTCGAGCGAGTTTTTAAAGAAACCACCGGCGATATATATCACACGAGGTGTATTAGGCGTGCGTTCCTTTACAATCGGCTTCTTATGCAACGTTAAGTCCTTGAAAATTTGCGCCAAGTACTCGCGACAGGCCGGCACCTTCTTCAACACGTCGCAATTTTTCATTTGTTCCCGCAAGAAGTTTGGCGTGAGATATTGACAACGAACAGCGTGTAATATGTGCTCCATCTTGGGTCGCCTCGCTTCCTCGTTGTACTTGACCCACTTCAGAACGGCGTTGTATACTTCTCGCTCCTCCTGCACGTTTAGCTCGTCCTTACGTACAAGCGTTATTAGTTGTAAAGCGGACAATTGCAAGAATTCTTCTTCTTGACATATTTGATTGAAGTGTTGAACAATAAATTCGTTTGCTTTATGATACAAATCGTGGCAACCGTGTTGCTCGGCGAAATTGGCGATGCCGATTGCGTTTGTGGGGTCCAGTTGTCTTTCCAGAAAAGTGCAACACGCATCTATCACATTGCTTACCTGTATTGAAACATATTTACTTACAAAAATACAAAAGTTGACAAGTCAATTCTTTTCAACAATTGTGCATTTGCATACTTGAAACATGGTAGCCGCTGACAACAGCGAACACACTGTAATCTCAGTCACTCTTATTTGACCAGTATACATGAAGTACATTAAACGAGCCATCGTTGTTGGGCAAACACCTTGGAGCTTTACCCTTGTCATCTCACTTTCTTTTAATCCTCCGGTAAACATTGCCTGGAATAACATAATTAACATCATGTATTTTTTAAATTTTAATAGTCTTCCTTTGTAAAAGAGACTATATCAAGCACTGAACAATTTTAATTAATACAAAACTTATACTTTAAAATAGGGACTAGCTGCTGCTAAGATAACTTTATGCGCATGAAATAGTTCGGAATCGACTTCAAGTATCACATCAGTCAGCATATGATGACTTCGCATCATAAACATCATCTTCATAGCTTCCTTCAGATAGTTTGCCATACAGAATGTCATGTCGCCGAGATCACCCTTATGCCTTTCTGTATTGAATATGTCCTCCAAATCAGTTTCATCCTCTGGTAGGGGGGATGAACCTGACGCATTGTTTTGAGATTGAAAGGCACCCCGTGGCCTTTTCTTCTGCTGATAATCTTTTTCTCCATCCATTAAACTACGAAGTGACAAGAAAAAATATATATATTTATTATATATATCACACCCGGTCATCACACCGAATGTTTTCTATTTATTAAGACTGTGTTTTAACTTGAGTCATTAATGGAAAGAATCCATTCTCTTTCAAAACTATCACATAACTAATATATATATATATATTACAGATGTATATATGTGTAATGTGTACACACATATCTGTAAGGTTTATATTCCCGGAAGATATCTGTCGCAGTTAAATCTAACGCAACACACCGCGAGATATAATCTCTATCCGTCAAAAACTCATGATATTACACCGAGAGAGCTGCATACTGCGGCGTGTAATAATAGCAATAATCACGCAACGCGAGTTACGCATCATATCGCGTCGCACGTGACTATCGAAAAACGTCTAACGGCGTTTCGCGACGTCATTGTCATCCCTTGTTTTCATTATCGTTGTCGTTGTTCTCATCTCATCCTAGAACACGCGTATGTGGGCAGAGTCCGTGCATGCGTATGACACTTACCCGGCTTGTCAAAATGCGGACAATTTACTAACGCTGAGAAGTTACTGGCACGGAAGCGAAACG
The DNA here is from genome assembly GCA_014839585.1 of Pseudomyrmex concolor. NCBI lineage: Eukaryota > Metazoa > Arthropoda > Insecta > Hymenoptera > Formicidae > Pseudomyrmex > Pseudomyrmex concolor. Next base: position 7,295 of record QVOB01005308.1, read on the forward strand.
GAAAAACGAGAAAACGGATAAAACAGCGCGATCATGTTTTGCCGTCGCGATTGATCTCGCTGTTGATAGACGATGACGCAGGCATCCTCCACTTCGAGCTGCTCGGCTCTGTTTAGATAGATGCGCGGCGTCACCGAGCGAGTCGCGTATTCACTTGCTTTATTTGCTCCCGTTCGTGTTATCTAACATAAGCAAACGTAAGCGTCTAACGAACGATATATGCGCGAACGAACGATTTGCATACGCACGTGCTTCACCCACTTGTCTATCATAGACAGCTAGCTACAACTAAAGTACAAATGACTCCGAACAGCGGCAGCGAAGGCGAAACTCTCTCGTTCGTCGCGGCTGTCGCCGTCGCTGCCGCGTCGAGCTGCGAGATCGCTTCGTCACGATTTGTACCGTAGATATGCTGTACACCTTTGTACATATACCGATAGCAGTACGACAGAGCGACGTAGAGATTTCTTTTTTTCATAACAAATGACTAAATTGGTAGTAATCGAAAGATATCCACGAACGACGCACATGTCGACAAATCGTCATGATATATGTAAAACTATAAGCTTAAGTCTTAAATTAAATTAGCTTTGTCATATATCTGTCGGGCGTTTTTAATTTAATTTAATTTAATTTTAATTTAATTTAATTAGAATGTTTTTTATTAAAATATACAATGATTAAAGCTTAATGTATTTAAAAAAATCGACTTGGCAAGAATGCACATTTTCAGTTGCTTTTTTTGTAAAATGCGTTATTATCGCATAAAACGCAATGCAATTGCAATTGCAAAACAGAAAAAAATGTTTGTTTTGAAAACTCTTATAAGAAAATATCTATTTTGAAAATTTCAAAATAAGCTCTATGTGTTTTACATTAATATCAGTACATTATAAATTTTATAATGTACTGATGCTATAATAGAATAATGCAAAATATATTTCTTTTATAATGAATTGCACACACAAATACAAAAGAATTTGTTGGCCCGATTCCATTCCCACAAAACCCGTGACAGTGAAACAGCAATCGTGACCGTAGATGACACGAATGACTTGCAAATTTCGCAGCTTGCTCGCCTCGACGCGCGTAATCAAACGAGTCGTGTATATGTATGGACATATTATTTTATATGTACGCAATACATGTCTGAGAATACGGTTCTTCGAATTAGTTCGTTGTTCCGTGTCAAGATATAAGTGAATTAATCACTTATCAACTGTATACACAAATCAACTGTGTACACAAAAACCGTTTTGCATATACGACTTCAAGTGTCTATTAACAATTTCTGTAAATAAAATAAATTCAGACAATATTTGCACTTAGAAAAATATTCACAATATATCTGAACGTTACAAGTAAAAAAAATGAAATTTTTTTATTAAGAAAAATGTTTAGGCAATACATGTTCTATAGATAGAATATATACGTATATGAATGATATGATCTATAAACTAACATATGACTTATAAACTGTATATAGTATGCAATCTAAATATTGAAACAATTTTTTCAATATTATTTAAAATCTTAATTGTTTTTCCAAAAGAGATAAACATAAGTATTTACATGCAAAAAATATTATACTGAGCAAATTTCTATGTATATTTTTCCAATTGTTTTCAGAAAATATATGTATGTTGTTACCTATTTATTCATATTCTTGATAAACAAGTATAAGATTCGAAATGCAAGATTCATTCGTACAGAGAGAGAAGCCAGAACAGCGATCATGATCCAATCATATGGAATCGTAATTTCTTACAATTTCTTTTGATTGTTGATTCCAGCGTCATACATAAGTGGATGTAGGAACTACGGACAACATCTACTGTCGATAAGTAGTCTCAAATCATAAAAGTTATTTTCAATAACAAAGTATGTAACTAATAAGTAGATGAATAAGAATTTCCTAATTTTCTAAAATCATAAATTTATTAGTTTTAAGTTCTGCATAATACCATTTAAAATGATAGCAAGATACTTTTATATCAGCATCCGATTGCCCGAACCAGCTCCATCGATGCCACAAACATCTTTATTCTTGAAAATTCGTATCTAAAACAATGAATAAAGAAACATAATCAAATAACAATCAACTATATATTTATTATAAATATTTAAATATTTCTTACAAAGTAAAATAACAAAATGTATGCTGTAGCGAGACGATATAATAATCACGATAATTACAAGACCAAGTCGAATGTAATTTCGGCTCCGCCGTCCGCGTCGCGTGTCTGCCCATATAGATATATAAACCATATAAACAACCAGAATCAGAGAGAAGACTGAGAACAGTCACGATCGCATTTTAACTGTTATCACTTTTTTTTGTTTGCTAGCGCTACGATGTCCACAGTGGTGCATATTAGCAACTACGTAGCCGTACGCGCGCCGCCGCGCGCGGTTCGATATTTCGATAATCGCAATTTCGCGCGCTTCGATATATTCATTCCAGCGGGCAGACGTAGTGGATGCGCGACACGAGAGAAGCGGCATTTTCCTCGTTTAAATCAGGTATTTCTTGCAATTGTTGTCGTCTCGCGCGTAAATATCAGTAACATGTATGTGCCACAAAGCAATTAACGTTCGGGATAATATGTAATTAGTATCGTACACTCGCCAAAAAACAATCACAGACGAGTCGGTGAAATTGTTTCGCGTTTCCGCGAGACACAAAATGGCGGGCGCGCAATATGGAGAAGTACGTTCGAATTTTGTTTCGCATTTATTATTATCTCGCGCGCGAATATCAATAGTTCGTGTGTGTCGTAAAATAACAAGTGTACGCATTGATGCATAATACTCATTCGCATATCGCGAATGATAATTGGCAAGCATTACAATCAATCCGTATCGCGGCTGTTTGCTGAGCAAATTGAGTGATCTACAGAGAAAGAGTGCAATCAAGTAGAGGTACATCTCTTTAAATTATTATCTATTAATATAAAATAATATATTAAATAACAAAAATGCTTAAATGCTGACAGATTCATGTACCGAAGAGGAATTTGCTGCGGCACCGGAGGAGCCGGATCAGGCAATCCCAAGACAGTTTAAAGGTCAGTATCGTATTTGCAAATACAGAACAAAATACAACATTTCTATTTTAAACCTTAAACTTTTATAACTTTTACTTAAAAATTTACTGATTTCTTTCTCTAATTATCTTTATTAATTCTCTTCTGTTATTTTCTTTGTGTTAGGTGCTGACAGATTGTTCACGCACCAGAGAGGAGTTTGCGGCAACGGAGGAGCCGGTTTTGGGCAATCTCAAGACGATTTAAAGGTTAGTTGTATACTTGCAAATTCAAAACAATACAACACATTTTGTTCTAAAACGTTAAATAAATTTAAGTTTAACTTATTTAAAGATTGAATAATCTTTCTCTTGTGTAGTTAATTCTATTAATTTGTTTTTGCTTTTCGGTGTTTAGAATGCATTTATACAAAGGAGAAGTGTTCGTTTTGCGGGTCGAAAAAGCCAATTCGGGCAATAGGGTGCTGGCACAAAAGTATGTTAGTTTTACAACCATTTTCATTGTATAACTATGACCGTCAAATATTTTCTTATGGAAACTTTTGAATTTCTTACTTTTTTAAAGCTCAGATATATTTTGATACTTAAATAAACGTTAACGTTTATTTAAGTATCAAATAAGATACTTAAGATACTTAAATTATATACTAAATTATATACTAATAAGATACTTAAGATACTTAAATAAACGTTAACGTTTAGTTTATAATAAATAATTTTAAAAAATGGTTTTGTTTTTTGTTACAGAATGTGACGTATGCAGAAGATGGAAGCAATCGGTGAGTACACTTTGTGGGGATTAAAATCAGTGCGAAGCGCGTATAGATCTTTGTTTTTACAAAGCTTAAACATCGAGCACATAATTTGAATATATTCTTACTCTAACTGATATATATGCAATTATGTTATTACATTAAGATATGAAAAGAATTATGTTTAAATCTATATAAAAAGTTGAAAGAGAAAAAAACGAAAAAATATTGCTATTTTTTCTCAAATCTGCTAGACATATATATCAATAAAATATAATTTTAAATAATGAGATATTATTTGGTACATAATAAAATATATTATTTGATATTTTTATAAATTGTTCTCGATGTTTCAATCTCGATCACAGTTAAATTTTTGTTCGCTCTCTCTGCGTCAAAATCGACGATTGAATTGCGCCACAAATGCAAGCCTTAGATAAATTAAAATCGTGTTAATTATTCCGCGTAAAATATTAGATTCACTTTGGTTGTTTTACTATTTTATTTCCGTATACTCTTTTCTGATTTCTACGGTTTTTTATTTCATTATATTTAAATATCGCAAAAGATTAATCATATTTATGTTTTATAAAAATAAAATCGCAAGAAAGAGAAATAACATTAAAGATATTCTATTATTTATTTATTGAAATCTAATTATTATCTATATCAGATAGATTTTTTGTCGATTATTGAATTCGATCTCTTATATATGAATTTGCGATAGTTAAGTTTGTTTTTATTTTAATTTGCGATAGTGTAAAAGTGTACGCGTATTAGAGTCACGAATATGATTTGCAAAAGTATATTATTATCGGTTAAATATAAGACGCAATAATTCTCACAAAAAAACTGAACTGCAAAAAAGTTTGCAGTGATACATCAACGAGATTTGCGTAACGGTATTACGCAAATAAATAGATCACATATCAAAACCGAATCTCGTTCCGATATAAAAACTTTATTCAAGTGTTTTTAAGTGTTAATCGAGTTTCGTAATTGTAAAAAATTCGGTAGTGAATAAAAGTATAAACTTTGAAAAGGTATAAACTGTGAATTGTAGTAAAACTCAAATTTCGCGTGTGTATATTAAATATATTTCGTGTCTTCCGCGTCGCGAGTGACAAAAAGTGCGACTACGACTACGTGGGACTACGCAAAGTCTGTTGGAATCACTTCCGTGAGGTTGGAGAGGACCGAGGGATTAGAGAAGAAGATACATCGATGGACAACGAAGGGACCGCACAAATATGAGTCAAAAAATCAATTTTTATCACATGTTCTTTTCAGCTAACAGTTGTTTTTATCTTTTTTTTTTTTATACTTGTATTGATAAGTTTACAATTCTAAAGATACTATTTGAGAGTTATTTCTTATAATAGACTTTATACTAAATCTATATACAAACTAGACTTTATATATGCAATTTACAAAGATATATATTTCTATTAAATATAGCTGAAAGGAACAATTTGTACATTGCACGCGTAGTATTCGTCTATATTTCGCACTGATTTTTAATGGCATGAATGAAGACAATCATGTATCATAGAATGATTTTCTTTATTTGCCATTTTGACTTTTACATTTAGTAGTGACATATATATATAAATTTATATTTTTTTGTACTTATTGTTTTTATTATTGATGACATTTTTGCACATTTATTACTTTTAATGTATACTGAATATTTTTATATGTTATTATATGAAGTTTTATATTATCTTTCCACTTTTTTAAACTCGTGTTTAACTCTCTTAAATTTCGTTTACATTTTGGATTGTTTGAATTTTGTGAATTCTTCGAAGAATTCTATGAATTCTTTCGTGAATTGTTTGAATTCTTCTTTAACTTTCCTTTATATTCTCTCAACATAGTTATGATAAAAAATCTACTTTATATAAAATAAATCCCTTCGGGCGTAAAACATACCTAAACTAATATAATAAACGTAAAATGACAAACTTATATTCGCATATTAGGAATAAATATGTGAAATAGACTTAAAAAAAAGCAATAGAACGTGGGGAGAATAAGTAGGGATTCTTTAGAACAAGAGATAACTAAAGAAAATTCTTACACATAGAGAGTAATACTGATAGGTAGGGAGAATATCTAGAGATTGATAAGAAACAGATAAGACTATGTAGAAAATATGTAGGAATAAAAAGTGTTCAAATCAGAGGGATATGTAATACTAAATATTTAAGCGCTATTTTTTTTAATAAAACATTTTATATGTAAAATTAAGATCAAGGTATGTGATATAGTGCCTTCATCTTAATTAAGTTAGATTAAATTTATAAATTTAGATTGTAACAATGTTAGACAATTGAAATAGTTCTTTCACTGGAGTGATTTATATAAATGTAGCTATGTGCGTAAAATGTATCGCTAATATTGCGACGTTTGAGAGCGGGAACACATCTAGGAACAAGTAATATGTAGTTCCTACATCTATTTTTGTAGATATATGACGCTGAAACTAGCAGTCGTAAGCATTATAATGGGATGGTCGCTCTCTGGCTTATTTCTGCTTTGTATTTAACAATGATTCTTTATTTATAATATTATACTGTTATCTGACTACCGACAGTGCCAACTCTTGCGAACGTAGCGCTTGCTCTGTGTTGTTTCTGCATGTCTCGATTATCACTTGACAACGCGCTTAGCAACAAAATAGGCAAAATAATCGATAAAGAAACGCGTATATTCAGTTCGACACAAAATGGTGAGAAAAATGCATTGTTATTCTACTTTCTACAATCTTAACTCTATTATTACAATATAAATGTTGCACAAAAATATTAATTTTATAAAAATACATACCGATACGATTCTTTGCTACAGTGTATACATGCAACTTCATATAATATATTTCGCGCGATAGATTCTATCAAGAGCCAAACCGGCCTCGTCGGAGGGTGTTCGAAAATCAGCGTCGCGCAAGGAAATACCTAAATTAGAAGACTTTCTAGAGAAAAGAGATTACACTGGAGCTTTGACATTGCTGGAATTCAACAGTAGCACCAATAGCAGTTTAGAAACTGACTTGTGGATGGGATACTGTGCGTTTCACTTAGGTGATTACAAGCGTGCGGCGACAGTGTATGAAAATCTGAAAAAAAAAGATAATGTGCCATCAGATGTCCCGACAAATCTGGCTTGCTGCTATTTTTATTTGGGTATGTATCCAGAGTCACAGAAGATCTTGGAAGATGCAGCTGACAGTAAGCTGAAAATTAGACTACTGTTCCACTTGGCCCACAAGATGGGCAATGAATCCAAGTTGATGGAATACTATCAGATGCTGCAAGATGTTATTGAAGATCAGCTTAGTCTGGCGTCTATACACTACTTAAAAGCTCACTATCAAGAAGCTATTGATGTGTATAAAAGAATTCTATTGGACAACAGGTTGGGATAAATTGTTTTTAGTTAAAAATATCTAGATAGTTTTGTATTATGTTTTTTTTTATCTTATATCACCTATAAGTGTAGAAAAAGAAGCATTAAGAGAAATATATGCAAAATAGATTCCGATTTATACTTCCTTATTCAACTACAAGAGAATTGCAGGTATCTATCCTTGTCCTCTCCTTGTAATGAATATTTCTAGTCACCTTAGATCCTTGCTAACTCATAGAAATATTAATTTTAATCTAAGAAAACAATTTCATTAGAGTAATTTTTGTAATATGTTTTAATTTTCAATATTTTTATTATTACATACTGAGAGTTTTTAACTTTATATATTTTCCCAGAGATTATCTAGCTTTAAATGTGTACGTAGCTTTGTGCTATTATAAGCTAGATTACTATGATGTAGCTCAGGAAGTGCTTCAAGTTTATCTGCAGAAATATCCGGATAGCGCAATTGCGATTAATTTGAAAGCGTGTAATCATTTTCGTTTGTATGATGGAAATGCTGCACAAGCTGAGATGAAGCAGCTTATTGAAAAGATATCGAGTTCCTTCAGTTTCGGCCACGATCTTATACGCCACAACACAGTTGTATGTAATACCCCTTATACATACTTGCTTGAAATTTTCATTCAATTTTCTCGGAACAGGTATTCCGAGGTGGTGAAAATGCTTTACAAATTTTACCAAACCTGGTAGACGTTATACCGGAAGCCAGACTTAATTTAGTGATTTATTATTTAAAACAAGACGACGTCAAGGCGGCTTACGAACTAATCAAAGATCTAGAGCCTGCAGTTCCACAAGAGTACATCTTAAAGGGTATAGTTAACGCTGTTATGGGTCAAGAGACTAATTCTGTATGTATTAATGAAACATTGTTATCAACATCTTGATTTTCATAATTTTATCATTAAAATTCTTACCTCGGTTTCTTTAGCGTGAGAGTATAAAAACGGCACAGCAATATTTTCAACTAGTTGGTTCTTCACATTCGGAGTGTGATACCATACCTGGCAGACAATGTATGGCTTCTTTCTTTTTTCTTTATCGACAATTTGAACGAGTCCGACTGTATCTGAATTCAATAAAGACATACTTCTCCAATCACGACAACTTTAACTTTAATTACGCCCAGGCACAAACTGGCGCGGGCTATTTTAAAGAAGCTGAAGAAGCTTTTTTGATGATACGTAATGAGAAATACAGAAATGACTACGTTTACATCAGTCTTCTGTGTTACTGCTGTAAATAATACTTTTGTTATTTTTTTAGTCAAATATGCTTGTGTACTAAATATTTAACAAATTTTTTTATATTATTTTTCTTATATTTAGACATAATGAATAAAAAAGCCGAACTAGCCTGGGAATTGTATTTAAAGATGGACACATTACCGGAATCTTTTAATCTGCTTCAGCTGATTGCCAATGCGTGTTACAAGGTAGGTGAATTTTGGTACGCGGCTAAAGCTTTTGATATGCTAGAGCGCATGGATCCAAGTCCTGAACATTGGGAAGGCAAACGGGGTGCTTGCTGTGGCACTTTCCAGTATATTGTTGCAGAGAAATTACCGAAGTATGTATTCCATGTGTTACATTTATAAAAAAAAATTATTGATAATCATAATTATATATATATATATACATATCTCTTTCTCTCCTCCGTATATAGAGAACTGTTATCAGACGTGATACAGCTTCTTAAAAACACGTCAAATTCTCAAGTAGAACAGATAATACGCGTTATGCGTAAGTGGGGAAAAGATAACAGAGTGAGTTGTTAAATCGAATATTGTGTGACATGTAATTACTGATTCTGTCTGTTTATCTGACATAATAATGCAAAGTATAACATAGAAAAAATACAATGTAATACAGTTTTTTGTTGTGATAAGATTATAATTTTCTATTTACAAGTAAGACAATGATAAATTCTTAATATATGTATATTACATGTTTATGCAAATGACTTAATAACACCATATATTATCGATTTAATATAAAATAGATATATTTAAACTGTAGTACACTCATTTTTTAATAATAATAATAATAATAATAATAGTAATAATATAATAATAATTAATTTTAACAAACACAATTGGTGAATTGTAAAATCACCATAGTCAATGGCAATACTATTCTTGCATTCTTAATTTTTTAAACGTGAATTATTACTCTGAAAAACTATGAGTGTCTTTAAATAATAAATAAGACAGCTCACGTTTTACAGATCACAGTTTGCCATAAATATCTCTGGTGGAATGACTAAATTTAGCATAAAAAAAAGCAAGAGAAAGATAAGAAAGAGGAAAAAGGATACTTAGTTGTTTTTTAAACTTTAGCATCCCGAAAAATTGAGCAGACGGGAGTAAAGACTATAACGTTTAACTATTCAATGTAACAACGTCATGACAATAAGAATTACACTTTTTTTATCAAGTTCTCACAAATCGGACTGGTAAAATAGTTCTCTGAAGTATTCAGTTGTTGGCTTAAAAACCTTATGATAAAAAAATTATTGTAACACTTTAAATCAGATTTCAATTGAATATTTTCGTGTTTTTTTAAATATGTGGCACGAAAATATGCACATTCGAAAATCTTTTCGGTGTTTTTTTTCCAGTCCGATTTTGTTGTCTTTAAACTTAGTTTTACTGCTTTTTCGGAATAAAGAATGTTTCTTTGAATGAGCTCTCTACGCCGCGCTTATTCAACGCGTCTGCGAACTAGAAGAAAGAGTGCCTAATTCAAGTCATGAATTCTACGTTGTTCTTATATTACAAAAATAGCATCAGGGACGTTTAACGTTTCCACATTTTTCTTTTCCGGCAAAATTTCAGGCGCGCTATGGATTTTTTATTTGTTTATTGGGATTTGTGGAATGTTTCATGTGTACTATAAACGGCACTCGTTCTCCGAAAACTCGCGCGTTTCGTAATTTCTTTATATATTTCTAAAACATCAGATGTGTACAAGAGCTTCACATTTTTCACACACTTATTTTCGATTATTACGTTCCATTAATTTAAAATACATCAGTGTTCCTCGCGCGTGTAACGCATGCATACGTTGTGTCAAATGTCGATAAGACTAAAACGCAGGTTTAGTTAAGACTCCTATATGCTACTATTGTAAATATACGGTGATGATACAGCGGTAATTTTTGCAAAAATTTTTACTTTGCTACAAATTAAAACATTTCTTTTTTTTCCTTTTCTCTCTTTCTCTCTCACACATTACTCATACATTCTTTTACTTTCTTTCATACTTCTCACTCACTTTTTCGTTATTCTAACAATCTCTCTTGCGCTTCTATTTGCGCCGCGCTTCAACGCGTGCATGAAGAATGACTTTTTGGCAATTCCAATTGCCAACATCCTAGGCTCAATACTCTAACAGCGTATCTCAACAACAAATATATGAAAGATATAAAAGCAAGACTCACATAATACAAATTTTGTGTAATGGAAAATGCATATTTTAAAGAGATATTGTGGAATGCGAGTTTCGCTTTTATATTTCTCATATCAGCTCTGAGAATTCTGTATATGCGTGAGAGCAATTGCGGAGTGTCTCAGTGTCGGTCGTATCTATACTCGTTATTTTGCAACATCCTCCATATTTTTTGTCGTCGAGTTACAGTATTTTTTTTTTTTTTTTTTTGTTCACCGAGATAATTTTTTTTTTATAACACTATATCGAATTCAGAACAGATTATTATTAGATAAATTTCTTTTTCAAGATGCATATTACTGCGACAGGAAACACATGATTTACATGCTATTTTTTCATCACAATTTAAGAAACAATTTATAATAGTTTATTGAAAGATATATTATAATCAATGAGCTAAAAACAATAGCCTCATAATTAAATTGTTGATTGACTCGTAAAGATAACATTCATAACAATAATATATCATAATAATACGTAATAATAGACTTTCAGATTGGTCATATACGAGTTAAATCGACGCGTATGAGCAACAAACACTTAAATTTGTGTACCCAAATAGACAAAGAATAGATGCTGCAATAATATATATATTGTATATAAAGATTTATACAGCGCGTAGATCCGATTTAAGCAAACATACAGGCATGATCTACGCGACGTAAGAATCTCCTCGGCTTATATCAATAAGTTATACAATAAGACAGTAGTAAGAAAACGACTACTTAAAAATCCACATGTATACACAGAGTATTTATAATAGAGCAGCTGTGTGCCGCTCGAAAATTCGCCACGACAGAAGTCGGTATCGACAGAACACTCGGTTTCTAATGCATATTTTGTTTTCTCTTAGCTATAGAAACGAGCGAGATCCGAAGTAATGAATCGCGACATTTACAACGCGACACATTACGTGTTTTCAAAATGCGTGTAAATCACACATGTATCGTTTGGCATTTTTATATGGCGTTATTCGGTGTCGAAAGAAGTGGATTGAGACAGTCTCGGAGGCCCTTTACGGAAAAAATGGCATATTGAATTGGCAGCATTAATAATTTGTGCTACGTGATTATTGACAGATATGCGTAGTTTTTTTTTTTTTTTTTACGCCGCCACAGTCTTTTATACGTCGTTCAAAGATTTTTTTGCATCCGTTTACTTGCATTTTCAATAGTACCTCAATACTATCTCATACGTGATCGATCGTTCTAACGCGTGTGTCTGTAGTTCTGGCTGACAAAAAACGTCAAATAAGAAATAGAAGCTTTTGATACTTACGGTAAAAAATAGCAAACTGCGTCATATCGCAAATATTTGCACGTTGTTCATCTTTTAAATAGAAAAACAAAAACGAGACTCTTTATTTAAATTGAAATAAACTTAATTGAAAGACATAAAATTATTTAGAACTATGTTTCTTTTGCGGTACAGAAACATGTATCAATATGCATTTTTTAAATATAATAATGATAATAAAGACACTAGCGTTGCACTCAAATCAAATGATAATCACACATACCATTTGCGCACCATATAGAAGAAACGAAATGTCGCGAAAGAGAATCAATAGCCTATCTCAGTCTGTATCATACTTGGTCATAATTAGTTTTGGTGTTCGCACAATCCGTGGCACGCTCAAGAATAAATGCGAAAATATTATACGTAGTCCCTCTTACATCCGGATTTTTCTCTCTTTTTGAGCGTTCGCTTGTAGCTGCGTGTGAGGCTGTGCGTCGCCACACTATTCAACGCTGCTTTTGTGCATGCCACGGCACTTGTATCCTAATTTCTATCCCTGAAACAAACAAAGACTTCTTCTTTCTCACGAAATTTAATTTATCATATTATTTTTTATAATTACGCGAAAATCTACGCGACATTTGAAAGTAATTGAGAAATGACTCAAACGTAACAGTTTTTAAAGTAAAAATAATAACATCTGTTGAAGTTTGACGCTAAGTCAAATTGTTGTCAATGCCCAAAGAAATATGTTAATAACGTTTATTAATAACGCCTACCCTGGCCCAGGATAGTAATAGGGCGGCGGTCGTTCATATTCAGTACTTAAAGGAGGTGGAACTCCGGTAGCTGGTTGATATCTTGGCGGACCACCGTTGGGGAAATCCCAATTTCTGTAATAACGACATATGTGAGTCAAATAATTACACATATATAATATGATCGCACACAACGTGGCGCGTTCAATTTTAATTACAAATCAGTAGCGTTTGCACTTGTTGGTATCATATCGAGTCTCTTAACCCTTTCCACTATCAAGATCGGCACATCATTTACAAAAGAATTTCGGCAGTGAAAGGGTTAAACATTCATTTATCGACTCCTTATCACAGTAAAATTAGCGAAAATATGATACAGCAGCCGCCCAAGCAAAACGAAAGTAAGATCATATATAATTCGACTGACATTTCCCAATTAAAAATTGCAAAATATATTTTTGATACACGTTGGAGTATAAACATGCTTCTTCTCCGCGAAGAAAAGATATTGTAAGATATAGTTTTAAGCTGTATACAAAATGGATAATACTTCCCACATGAAGATTTACCGTGACATCAATATCTAGTATAATTGCTTTTCGTAAATATATTTTAGTCCAATAAGCATTTCCGTGACGGAAAAGAACGATGACTCGGACCTTAAATGTGTTACTTTACTTGGTATACTTCTTGCGACAAAGCCTAGTTCTGTTGCAAAGCTATTCACGACATGGCGAATTGAAAAGAAACAGATCGAACGAGCACGGAACGTAGAAGAGAAACGCAGAAATATTTGTAACAATAGTCTTTGCGACTTACGTGCAGAGGCGTATCGAGAGACGCGAGAGGTCGACCCCCCCGCAAGGTTCCCACTCACCTGGAAAGAAGAACCGGGAAAAAAATCCATGACCATCTCCAAAAATTGCATCAAAATTTACGTCAAAATTATTACATTCAACAGTCAGACCTCTCGCGCATTAAATCGTTAAAGAATCGGAACGTTCGACGTCGTTCTGCAGACTTGTAGAGATAGAAACATCTCGCATGCTCTGATCGAGATTAAGCATATAGATCTGTTTTTCCATCCTTAGAACTGCGGAACGACGTCGGTCATTCAAATTCCAAGCTGCGGAAACAGTACAGGATTATGATCGATGAGTGGGAACCCTGCCTACGTCGGGCAAGAAAATCACGAAAAGATCATACTGATCGAAATCAGAGAGAAAGAAGATCGACATAAACAAAGTGAAAAGCGTTACGTCTCACAGAAAGCTGTTTTTTATGCTCATCGCAGAAGAACTTACTCTAGTGACACACTAAAGACTTTATTGTGAGGTTCTGTTTTGGAAGGGGCAGTATGTTCGTGGTTTCGCCACGATAGGATGAAACTGTAAAGAAATAAGACGTAACCGATAAAACGACGAGAAAAGGGGAAAGGAAAAACGTTGCGGGGCGGCGTTACGTGAATGTAACATCGCCACAGCGTCACGTTAATCGTCATATATATAAAGCGCTCATATTACCTTATTCTTAAATGCTATATCTTTTAATCGATATGTACGTATATAATTTATGTACACAAATATCGCTAAATAAAGCGAAATGAAAAAGAAATTTATTTACAAGAATTGTAATTAATATTAAGAGACAGAATGGTCCCGAATAAACCAAAACAATGTACTTACTTCGGCGCTAAGTCGGAATATCTCGAATCATGATGCGATGTGCTTTGATGGGCGTCAGAGATCCTTTCGCGTTCGTTATATCCCACGGCCGGACCGTCGTAACTCTCGACGTACGCTGCCGGATGATGTCTGCCGTGACAGGCATGCTTCTTGTCGTGAACGCTGCAATCAAATGCAAGACGTTTTCTTAAGTTGTTACTTGGTCGAGATGAAACGCTCGTCATGCGAGTTAGAGACCAAATGTGTTGTATGCTAAGCTGCGCGGTGTAGTTAAGTATTTTTGAATCAGCGTTTCCCAATTTTTGGACAATCAAAACATTTTACATCTTGACAAAAAATCATACCTTGATGAACAGCATTCCTTTAAACTTTATGCGAAGTAACGCAGATCTTGGGAAACACTTTACTGGACAGAATGTGTTAACTCCAAAACGCGCTGCACATACGAACTCGCAGAACGACAAATTGCACTTGACTGCTTAGTTAATTGCAATGTCATTGTAAATTATTGTTTTGCGCAGCAATAATGGAAGTGGATCGTACGCGACGGAATTAAATAGAAATAGAATTAAATGTAAAATAAGATGTGAAGAGATGAGATCGAATTTTAAATCAAAAACCTGTTTGACTCACTTCAATTCGTTTTGACTTATTACGTTGGAGATTTAATTGAAAGAAAGAAGATTCAATGTTAGACTATTTAATCACTATGCGAATTCAGAATATATGCAGTGTTCCGCAGAAAAAACATTCTTCAGAGATAACTGTAGCCGGTGTTATACGCTTAATCTAAAAGCCGTTATCTATATCCACTTATGTTTCTCTTAATAAAGCTTAAACAAAAAGTATTAACTTCTTAATTAGAGCGATTGAGCAAGCGGAAAATAAATTTTAAAATGCTTTTTTTTTAACAAAATTTAATACGCAACATATGTATTTTATGATGAGCGTATGCCAGCGCGGAAAATGTTAGTTTTTACACAAAAAGGTGCATATTACATGCAATTGAATACAAAACAAAATTGTAACAAAAGTTATTTAATGCTGGGAATAGCATACAAGTATATAAATACCTTTGTTTTTTTTTTTCAAATATATATTTTCACGTGTAATATATATTATTATTAATATTATTAATATTATTATTAATATTGAGTAAAAATCTGTGTTTTATAATTCAAATCAAAATTTGAGAAAAGAAAAATATATTTAAAAATGAGGCACTTGTCTACGTAGGTACGTCTCCTCTCAAAAAAATCTGCATACAAAAACTCAATCGTATCAGTTAAAACTGTCTGAATAGCACACCTTACCTCAATTCTCTTTCTTCTTTAGTAAAAACAAAAAAAAAAAAAACAAGAAAGATAAATAAGACATGAAATTTATATCATAAAACGTTATTTTTTTGTAATTGTTGAACGAATTGAATCATAATGTGACTTTCAAATAGGATATGCGAGAAAATCGTGCCGTTCAAACAGTTTGCATTATATCTCGGGATACGCGTGGAACATGTGACCACATTGTAGTGTAGCACATTGTCATAGAGTATACTTACTGGGCAAGGGGTATGTTATCCCTGTCTGCGTACGCGTCATACAAATATTCACTGTAACGGAGCGTGTTAGCGGTTAGATTCCAACAACCATTCCACACATTAGACGACTACTTTAAACATAATCTAAGCTACCGCGGTAATCCTCGACTGACTGATGTAAACAAAACTTTTTTGTAATTATTTGTTATCTCACATGACTCGTTTTTTTCACGTACTCAGAAAGAAAGTGCTTGAGATGCAATTACGTAAATTTTAAAGCACAATGATGGAATTTCTGTTATAGATGTGACTATTGTAGATAACAAAAAATCATCATTATGATTAAGTAAATGAAATATGCCTGAGATTGTAAATGAAGAATACAAAATTATTTTTGCTGTGACTATGTACATACATATAAGAATAATTAATTTACATACATACGCGTTATGCGTAAAAAAAAAAGATTTAAAATAAAAACGAAGTAATTATGTGTATCTCAGGCTTGGGATTGAAGAAACAATTCCGAATCAAGAAATTCTATAAGAATTTCTAAGATCGAAGGAATTTTTTTTAGATAAAAGAACGAGAACATGCCGACTATCAAAGGAGATGTTACAAAGCGCGAATAGATACATGCCATGATATATGGAAGCTCGAGAGTGACTACGGTGAAACGGAAATAAAAGAATTAATAGTTTCTACATAAAGAGTGCTCCAAGATTGATTGTAACGTTGAGATTTGCAAAAAAGAAAGAAAGCTTTAACGCTTTTGAGTTGAATATAATGTGTCGGTATCTTTTTTTATCTCGTGTTTTTAATAATTCATTTACTTCAAATTCGCAAAATAGAGAGAAACGCGTAAAATGGTTAATCAGTTTAATAAACGATTTACATTTGATGCACGATATCAATCAACGGATCAATGGATCTACTATGTGAAGACACATTAGTATCTCAAATATCGTCATGCACCATAGATCAAATGACGAATTAAAAATAATAAAAAATACATCTTTTTCGCAGCCGTGAATTATCACATAATAAGAAGAAAAAAAACACAAATAGAAACTTACGCTTCAACAAGAGGTCCGGGATACGGATCTGACTTTTGATACAGAGCACTCAGCTTTACGCAGAGCACTATCGTTGGTATGAATAAAATCAAGCACCAACCAACACTTGCCCAGAAGCCGTTCTGTATATAAGTGTAAATACAATAGATATGAATTCCAAAGTTTTCGCAATAAACATATATGTTTATTAGAAATTGTCAAATAAACTTGTCGAAAATTAAGATATATAGATTAAAGAACATATTTCCGTGTGAATTAAATCAATACTCACAAATGGATCTAAAATCTTTTTACATCCTGCTACAAGTGTCGCGTTATACGCATTCGAAACGGGAGCGCATCTTCCAATGTTAAAAATTGCTGCTTTTATCACGTGCTCAAGGAAATCATCCACTTGATGCAAAAACGCATTACCGAATTTGGTCGCCAGCTAAAAAAGTAATATCAATAATATTAATTATATATTTAATCGTATGCAATATTGCAACATGTAAATTTAGAAAAATTCGACCTACATGTTGGACATATTCTGGACCGTCTTTATTTAGAAACTGTTGTGCTTTAGTGACTTCGTCTACTAAATCGTGAATAGCGTCCGCCATCGAACTATGATTGAACTTAATATTTTCTTGAAGCATTAACGCGTTTGCGCTTAATTGCTCGCTGAGCATAGCCATCGGCACAACCAACTCTCTGTGATAACGTTCCAAATCGTGTGCATTCTTTTCAAGATTGAACTTAATATCATCTTGGTTTTCCGGTAATTTAGCGGAAACTTCTCGTAATTGTTTGGCAAGATGTTCCAGATTAATATTTGTAATATTTTCCGCCAACAGTTCGGCGTACTGATAGAACTTGATATCACTGAGACCGCTCTGCGCTAAATCATTTAGCTTGGATCTTGCGCTGTCTTTTAAGATTACCACACCGGGAGAGAGATTGATTTTACGACGCAGTTGTTGGATAGTGTCATTAATATCATAACGTCCAGTGTAATTACGCAGACTTCGGACGTCGAACACATTTCTCAAGTTCAATACTTTGTAGAGTGTTTCGTTTTCATGGCATTTGCTATATATTAAACAACAGCAAATCAAGTATAAAATACTGATAATTATTTACAGCAAGTTAGAAATACACACACAGAAAACTATTTTATTTACTTTTTTCCATAATGGAAGTTTTAAATAAGAAAATAAAAAAGTTTAAAAAAAGTTTTTAATAGAAAATATTTCACGCATATACTTACGTAACAATGTAACTCATATTAATATCCGCATTGGGATTTTTTGGATAGAGTACTTTTTTAATTTGCACGAACTCATCAACAAGTTCGAACATTCTGTTGTCCTTTGGATTTTTCAAAGGTTCACAGATACCACGTTGAGCCATAACACCAGTGATCATATGAGCAACAGTGATAACCATCAAAACGCTCGTTAAAAGAAAGATGATCCATACAGCCCTGCGATTCATAATAATAAAATAATATAATAACTATTTCTATTATATATAAATTCTGTCAGTTTGCTACGTACATCATGAGAAATCGTGCTCCCGATCCTTTATTACAGCAATCATCTCCGTATCCGTCCGGACGTTTTCCACAAACACCACACAGAAGGCCGCATGTCAAACACATTAAGACAGTCAGAAGAATACCGGATATACCAAGACCGAGATAGTATCTACAAAGACGGCATATGAAATGAAAATACATATTTAAGCATCATTCTGTCGCGATATCCGATACGTATACTTTTTATTAATTACATATACTCTTTATCTCGATATATTGATCTTGCAAGTCTATATAATTACGGACCTGTAAGGCGAATACTGATCTATATTGTTCTGAGCGGTATCTAAATGTCGAATATAAACTCTATCTATATCGACATTTATTCTGTCGATGAGGGCAGTCATGTTTTTGGCAATATTGCTTAAGTCGCTACAAGCTCGTCGTATACTGGCGCTAACCACGGGAATCGTCTGATTGACGGCATGTTGAATATCCTTCTGTATCTTCAGAAACGATTCTCTGCCTTGACTCACTTCCGATACTATGTTACTGTCCATGAGTACAGTAATGTTATGTAACGCGAATGTAACATCCGGAAGCTGAAAGTATATCACAATGTGTTTGTAAGTAATCGTTACTAACATCCGCTATACACAAAATGAATTGAAATCTTTGTACTAAATTCGAGTATACGTGCAATTTTTAAAGATGAAAATCATGCTGCTATTATATAATTTTGCTTTATCAAATTTATTTTTTTGCGATCTACAAAGAGATAAAAAAAAACATTTATATACAAATTAGACTAGAATAATACAATAATAGAATAATGTAAGAAGTAAAATTTTGGCAATATATTTCGAAAGAAATAAAAATTTAAAGAATGTCTTCATAAATCTCTTGATATTGATTACAACTTTATTCTATAAAGTGCATTCTTTTTAATCAATTTTATATAAGAATATTAAATAAAGTTTTTCACTCTTCTATCATATTCGAAAAAGAAACTATAAAACCCTATGTGCTCTGAAAGAAGTTTTGTATGTGTACAGATTTACATAAGGTGTGGCAAAAAATTTCGGCAAAAATTTCTATTCATGCAACTTACTTTGCAAAATTAATCAAATAATGCAAATAAGTATAGTCATATAATTACTCATAGAAAATGATATAAAAAACTACATGCTTTTGCTTACAACTTACATCAGCATCTATAAACTATTTGTGGCAAGCATGGAATCAAATTAATTTATACAATATCTTTTCGAATAATTATGATCATTTAATAGTGCCAGAAACTATAATGCTTGATATTGATGTTTTACAAGAAATTGCAATTAGCAAGCGTTGCTGCTTTTAATTGCGTTTGTTCTCTTACGATATATTTAAGTATATCTAATTTTATTTTTTTATATAAAGTTTTTATAGTTTATATATATGTGTATATATATATAGTATATATGTATATGTATACACACACACACACACACACACACACACACACACAATGTATATATCATGCATTACGTATTATAACACTTTTTTATCAGATTTATAATAATCAAAATGTTTAATGTCCTGCCAATCTACAAACCGAGCTAAATTTAAAAGAGCTAAATTTTATGTCTAATCGCTCAAGATTCATGATAGTTTTAATGACTTTACTTAAAAAAGCTTTATTATAAGCAAATGAAAGCCAAGGCAAGCCTTGAAAAAATCTACCGTTTCGACACATTTAAGAACCATCAGTTTTAATGCACTTAGACCTTCGTATATTTTGTGCTCAAAGATAGTGAACGCAATTTAAAGTTAAAGTAATTTAAAAGTTTGCTTCTTTTTCTGAACATTATATCGAGGTCTGAGGGCATCTTAATTAAGCAAGTTTCTGTATATTGTGTGAAAAAAAGGAAACTTTCTTCACCGTATCATACCTTTGGGAAGTAACGATCCATGTACTGCAAGTAAACATGGAAACAAATGCTCGTCAAGGACTTAATTAGCATTAGAATAGCAGCTGAGATAAGAAAAGATTTGTGCGTCCACTTACTTTATCAAAATCCACTTGTACTGACAACTGATTGACTTTATAGTCATTTAGAACTCGTTTGCATTTGTCGGTCGTGCATGCAGACAATGTGTGAAGAAGGTTTTTCTTGACACTACGAACAACTAAAAGAAATAAATTAACATTTTATTTCTGAGATTTCTCATCAACAAAGTAATTTTTTACTACAATTAAGAATTATATTTTGAGAAAAAATCAGATTGCAGAGAAATATATTATTTTTGAAGTTGAAGTGAATTTACTTAAGATTTACGAAACTCTTGGCTTGTCGCAATTGATAATTTAGTGAAAATTATAAAAACAAAAAAATATAAAAACTGATAGACATTTTTATATAAATGCTCGATAGATAATGACTGCGTACCAATGTCCAGTTGACTGGCATTTGTTCGCAATCCCTGCGTTATATTATTCATCAGTCTCAGATCTTCCCTGATCGATTCTAAGCCGGCAACTATGTCGTTTAGATTCGTTAGGGAGACAGCGTGCGAGTATTCTGCTAATTGTTCGGTGACTATTTTGCCGCTGGCCTGTAGAATATTGTTGAGGGATATTTCCAGCTCCTCGCAGTTGATCTCGAGCAAGATTTTGATCTCTTGCTTTGTGGTATCCAAGTAGAGCTTGACGTCCTTTAGACTAGTCTTGGCATTACTCGGAAGCTCTTTGATTCCCTCCTGCATGTACTCGTTCGTCACGAACGCACACACCACGCCGAATCTACGGTTTATCAGTTACCCATGTGTCTACGTTGTATTTCTATCGGGCAAAAGCGACGAAGCGTCACGGAGATAGAATTTCATCGGATTTTACACACAAGTTTATCAGTAAATACGTTTGACGTGTCGAATATTAATGGTATCATATTTGATGAAAACAGAAACAGAACATTAAACCGCACTCGGAACGATTAAATTTCGCGCAGTAAGAGAGAAAGAGAGAGAGAGAGAGAATAAAAATCAATTAAAAGTAAAATCGTGCAACGGATATATAGTACATTAGTTGTATTCGATAATTGTTCAGATGAGAAAAAAATACGTTGTAAACACCTAAGAAATCTGAGAAAAATTACAATATATCAATATATATAGGGACTCAGAACACATTTCACGAATTCTTATTTGTAATTGAACATATAAAATATAGAATTATTATCCTTGTTTAACTTTCTATTATTGCTGTATGCCAGGCAAAAATAGATTTTAAAAAATGAGAAAAAAAGGGGTATTTTGAATTACATTCTAAGCAGTCCGATAAACTTCTTGCAAAAAAAGGCTTACAATAAAATGGTGGCGACTCCGATTAAGACAATGCTGAGCATAATCTTCCTGCAGTGATCATGCTTTTTGTCGAAAGGCTGGCTTCGAGCACCGCAATGACCCGCGCATCTACAGCAGCAGAAAAAGAGACCCACACAGGGAAGAATAGCAGCCAGGAGAAGTCCAATCAGGCCGAGACCGGCTAACCCTCCGTAATGGGTCACTAAAATCTTCCATTCCTTCAGAGGATCCGCAAAGACCGGTTCACCATCAACCAGGGTGATCATACCTGCGAAGCGGAAATCTTTCATGTGATTATCGTATTTGCAATGCCGCGATGGATGCGCGATTGTTATCGCGCAACTGAAATTTCATGGGAAGACTAATCAGCTTGCGCGGATTAAACGAATCCATTCACCGCTGACTACATTTTAGATAGAAATGTAATAGCAGGAAAGCAGACCGCGTTGCTGCAATCGAGCGGAAGAATGAGAGCGTGCCGATTTCTTGGCAGCATCACGATCTGTCTGAAGTTGTGGATTTCCACAACTTCAGCGGGTTTATATAATCCTCATGTATAATTTGCACAAATGTTATCCACATTACAGAATAATGGAAAATTTAAAGCGCGTACCGTGAAATATTTATTGAATTAAATTTCATTACAATTTGTGCGATATTTTTAACACAAAAGTTTAATATTACAAAGAAACCTTTGTCGAATTCCCACGGAGTAACACGACACGACGGAACCTATCAAAGTAGAGAAGGAGGAAGGTGGAGAAAGAGCGACACATGCATGGATGCGCACTGCATGCGCATAAAAATACATTGCTAAGCTATGTGTTCTCCAGCGTGAGAACAGCTGATGGCCGCGTCCTTCCTCGGTCCGGGCCGTCAAACGGGCTGAACGAGAACGCAGCAAATGTAGGTCATAGGTCAGGGTGCCGGAAGGGTTGCTAGGTCGCGACGGAAAACAACGGGGACGGACGCAAACGATGAACATTTATCTGCCGGGTAATGTAAGCCAAGGAAATAGGTCGGAGCTCTGTTGGGTCGGTCGGTGGCTGCGATTTAGATCGCCGGTCACAGCACGCTGTACCAGCAAGCTGTATCGATCTACATCCGGCGATCCTATTGCGCTATTGTATGCGCTCGCGGACACACACGCGCGATGTAATCGCAGATGACATCGTGAAGGGTGATTCGTATAAATGTCGCGAACCCTTCTCTCCGCGAGAAGCGAACCTCGTGTGTTCCAAAGTTGTTCTCAGATAGAACAAAGAGAGATAATGCGCGATGAAACGCCCGAGAGTTTAATTTTCGTAACATCCTTGTCAATTCCGAAAGAGAAAGAGAGAGAGAGAAAACGCATAGTTAAGTTTATGTAACAAGATCGCGTGTATTCAAATCGTTTTAGAAATCGTATTTGTTGCAAATCACCGATTCCGCATCTAGTGACGCGTGCAAGGATCTTTGTTCTTATTAATTCTTCTTTGAGAAAATAATAGCGTTATGAACTTCCGCGCAAAGATGTAACTTGATGGCGCAAATTTATTATCTCTTGATGTAGAATTGCGGTATTATATCCCTTTTAATTTTGGTATAACTGATAGAGATATACGTATTATATTATATTTGTACATATTTATATTAAAAATCTATTTCAGTAATTAAATGCAAAGTAAGACAATACACACCTGAGAATTTATTCTGCAAAAAATGGTAATTTTTCTATTCAAATTAGAGATATTCTAATTAGAGATATGTGAACTTAGTTCTCTGAATACAAAATATTTCAGAGATCAAACGTAGATTTAATTTTCAATCCTAGAATTATCTAAAAAGAATATTAGCTTTGTGTGAGCAAACCAAGTTTGATTGATTTAGCAAAGTGGCTGGATTCTGCCAAATTGGAATTATGGACTATGCAGATCTTCATGATCGAAAGTGCAACTCGTTTGCAGATGGTCGAATCAAAGTGACAGAGGCTACTGTCAATCAAGTTCCATGAATCGTGGACACGGGCTAGGGTTTTGAGAACGACGCCTATTGCAGTTAGCAATAGGCAACGGATAATAGCGACAGAAAGAACGGACGTAATTGAACGTTGCACTCGTTACGGAGCATGTGTGCTCGGTAATCAATAATAGCAAAACTTTGAGCTAGGTCACTCTTTTATGTCACTATTCGACGTCTAATACTGAGACGTCTAAATTGTTTTTTAACAAAACTTTAAATGCGAATTTTATTAAATATAAAAAATAGGAGTGGTATGACACGCGCTTTGTTATCATAAGCAGGACAGTCGTGCAGAGATGTGTTTTATATAGATGACAGCAAAATCTATAATAATGTGTTTTTGGCGCGGAAAAGGACGCTGATGACGTCGACATCACGTGCAATGACCGGTTAGAAAAAATATCTTTTTCATTGACGTCATTATATTTCTAATTAAAAGATGTTAATTCTATTATTTCTCTCTCAAAGAAACTCATTCGACATTCTTCATTCAGAATTTTTTGTGATATATAAAGACATTTAAATTTATTTACAAGAAAATGTGCATTTCTTTCTTGTTATTTATATTTTTTCTCTT
>QVOB01005321.1:0-12793 GCA_014839585.1 Pseudomyrmex concolor
ATTTGCACACGCTTTTTCAGATTATCACGCAAATTATTCGTTTGTCAATTATAATAGCGTGCGCGTAGCGCGCGCCTGCGTTGTGCTAGTACATATAAAAAATACACGCTGGAAATATGCGCTGAAACGCTTATGTAATAATTCACATAGCTAATAAACGCTCGAAGCGGCTAATTTTATATAACCGAACCGTTGTTATTTTGAATATTTAAACGTCAAAATGTAACACGAGCGTAATTATTATAGGTATTGCAAATCATTAAATCCGTTTGGCCCGCGTGCTCAGTGACATATCATAATTTTAGTTGCAATATCGCATAATTATTATTATTATTATTATTATTGCTCATAAATACTGCTACGATTACAGGGCGCGAATACGATATTGCTGTCATATTTTTAACAGTGAGATTTCGCGAAACTTCCACCCCTTCCCGTGCTAGTATTTGTAAAATAAAACGTAGTTTTTTCAAGACGTATTTTTCAAGATTTAAATTTTATTATCACAAATATATAATAACATGCTCACAAAGCTTGTTTATATTCAGCGTAACAGGTATATTGTAATTAGCTTTGATGGTGACGTTACGACTTGCTCATGTCGCGCTGATTTCCTTCGGAAACAGCTACTTCGCGCACAAAGCGCTTTGCTTAAAGAGCGTAGCCAAAGCCGGGGTACTGCAAGTAGCGGCTGCCGTGCGGTTATCCAGAGCAGGCTTTATAATTAATTCTATTGTTTGAGTCGGCTATGCGATGAACATACATGTATATATAAGCGCAATACCAACAATTACGAGGGAAACAATTATCGGTCGTCTTGACACTTCCTTTATGTGGTGCATATTGAACCATTAATTGCGTCGTATGTATGCGTGTGTGTGTACGCTGTAACGTAGTGAGATCAAACGATTACACGTGGTCACGTAGTGACGTGTCACGAAAGGTGCCGCGGGTATATAACGTCGAGACTCGGTAAATGAGGGGAAAAAAAATTTCTTTTTTATGCGTAACATACACAATGTTTGAGCACCACGCAAGTGAGTTCTCTTTTATTTCACTGGCGATTAATAATAGAAGAATGAATTGTTACTCGCGCTGTTTCATGGTTCACTGCGAACTGTCCCGGTGATAAAGCGTAAGATTGTCATCGCGACGGCGCGCAAACGACTCCACGTGCCTTTCTTGTTGTGTGTAATCCAATGAGGGATTTTTCCGTTTCACGCAGAAAGAGGCTTGAGAGAAAGGCTCGTCATCCTTTTAACGGAACGTTTGCACGTTCAAGCACGCCCGCAACACGCCGCAGTCTCGCGCTCAAGCCGCTTAACAGAGTTTTCACGAGAATCTCGTAAATGCCACGTTTCTAGGACGGCTTGCAAAGCCGTCGAGAGAGCACGCACGTACACTGCGAAACGACGACGGGGCGGCGGCGGCGGTAACGGCGATGGTGGATGGGTTGCTTGAAGAATGGCATGTTGCGCGAGACCGGCCCGAGATGCTTGAAAAGGTAAATGGACGACGCGGGGGTGGTAGAGGATAGGACAGAGAACGGATGGTAGATAGGCAGAAGGATACGGAAGAAGCTTCGTTCGCGCAAAGGAATGATGTATGATCTATCCGTGCCACGCTCTGCGGTGGCGAGATTTTCAACCCCTTCATCTTTTCGTACTTAAATCCCTATCCCTTTCGTGCCGTGCCCAGCCGTGACCAGCACCACGCGAATTGATGGTGACCGTCTTCGTAAAAATGACCGTAATGCATTCCCGGAGTAAACTTGATCCAGTGCCGCTCCCAGGCTCGTCATTTGTCTTTATACTTCTTTTTGACGTATGACGTAATATATTTTGTTTCGTGCGATTTTTGCCGGATCTTGATTGCGCGAGATACAAGTTGCTGTACATATCAACATTATTTCTTACTCGAGGAAACACGAGAATGATGTGTGTGTGAGAGAGAGAGAGAGAGAGAGAGAGAGAGAGAGAGAATAACTTAATAAATTATACAAATATACATTCTTCGTCGACACAATTGCATCTTTGCAATTTAACGCGTTGAGAATTACAATGTAATTATAATAATTGTTTACACCGAGTTTATTTTGCTCAAAAGAGAAATATAGAAGAGAAATGTTAAGATGTTAATTGTATAAAATATACGTTGTCTTTACAATTTAACACTCTATATGTTTTCTATAGGTTTTATTTTATCAAGTCATTTTATTTTTCAAAACCGTGTATACAACATCTGGTCTTTGCTTAAGAAGCCATTTTGCCCAAATAGTACACTGAGATTTCACTAGATGATATTGCATGTAATTTTGATTACGTGTACTTATAATAAATATAGTTTGTAACATTCTAATATAGAGTCTTTTTTTGTTTACTTTGTTTTACACTTTTCGCGAGTAAAAACCAGCTCTCGCTTATGAATGTCACAAGTAAATTTAATTTGCGCGTTCCTGAATAGCAGAGCTCGCGTGCGAATTAAAATTGTACCGGCGCATTCGGACGCAATTGTCTGAGATTTAAAAAAAAATAACGTTTCGACAAAGCGCTTAGAGACGAAACAAATTATAGTATTCTCCGTTATCTCATCCGGTTGTGTTTTGTTCAGTGTGTAAAGCTTTTCCATGTTGTTCTGCACGGTTCACAAGACAGAACAAGTTCCGCGAAACAAACAATACACTTTGCAGTAACGCGTTTTACGTACCTTCCAACCCCCGTTTCCTGGCCCCGTGGTTCATGGTGTGCCGCGTGATACGCTTCGTTATAAAGTACACTGTGTTTGTTTCTCAAAGCTCGTTCGTTGTGCAGTGAAGATTATTTCTTGAGAAATCTCTTTTCATGTTGGCAAGAAAGAGATAATAACTGCGTCTTTTGAGACTAATTTTCGCAAAACTTGTCCTCGGAATATACATATGTATATCATTGACACAAAATGTTAACGTACATATATGTATATATAATATACGTTAACATTTTGCAATGATATTCTCTCACAGTACATTGCAGAGTATTCTATCAAAAGAAAAACGGATTAAAGGTGGACTTTGCTTTATATAAATTTTAATCATGACGAAAATCCTATTTAAAATATAATATTTGCTACATTATGCAAAAGAGGATTTTATTATGTGCAGCTAGACGTATCTAATTTTACTCGATGCATTTATTTTCGCGGCTGAATGCGCTTCTTTTGACCAAGGAAAGCAGTGAGCTGACGTAACGGTTTAATTAAAGAAATCTTACTTGGTAATTAAGTCACTTTTACTTAACTCAGACAAGGACATATTTCGCGATGACAAATGATCCGGAGTGGTTTGTCATCTGAGAACGCGGGTTTTGTCATTTCAAAAATTTGAAAAGTGGCTGACAAGAAAAATTTAGCAATTGAATAATCGCAGGTGAAGTATACGACAAAAACGAGAAGAGCATATCCGACGCGCTAGTTTTTACAGTACGTACCGCGCGACTTTGAAATAAATCATTGGCGTAAGTTAATTTTAAATACAAAACACGGTGGAAAATAAATACGACTCTGGCGAATCAAAACTGTTTACGTTAACTCTTCGAATGTATTTATATTCGGTTAAAAAAAAAAAAAAAAAAAGAATTGAAGGTTACGAAAAGAAGTGCGACCTGCACAAAAGAAAAGAAGAAAGATATCGACTTGGGACAAATCGCCGCTTATTTCTCCGCTAGGTTGAACGAACTTTCATAACTCTTCAATTTCTTCGTCCAGGCCAGACAAAATGGAAATTTTAACAGAATAAACTAATAAAGCCAACTCTATTTCCCTTTCTCTTTGAGGAACCTTTGTGTACAGAAAATAGTTCAAGTGTCCCTTTGAGTACAATAACAATATCTTAAGCAAATCTGTATAAAACTAATATTTTCTTCCATTCTAAACAATTATTTGCCAATAAAACTTGCACCGTCTATTACCGATGTGTCCGGGATAATTCGTTGAATGTCAAAAATTTCAGCGTCAATTTCTCTCTCTTTTCCTCTCTTTCTCTCTCACCTATATTTCGTATTATATAATTTAAAATGTATCGGAATATGCGGCAGGAGATTTATGAAACGGATAGTCAATTCACGGCGTATCGGCTGACAGATATTTCTGAACAAACGGCCTAATCAAGTGTGAATAACTGGCGCGAAGCATTAATAGCCTCACAGCAATCCGATGATGAAATGGCAGTGATTTTAAAACTGCCAGCCAAAACGTCCCGATTTTCGATGCGAGAATTGTTTTCAGTCCGGAATATGTGATTTTATATCCGAAATAACGTTATGTACTGTTTTGATGCGACACCGTTCGTGAATCTGTTGATCATTTTAGAAAGCGCTGACACACGAAAATTAATTATGATATTTCGTCCTTGCAAAAATGCGACAACTCTGTGTGTGTATGTGTGCATGTAAAACTATATCTTAAATCTTCAAATTTATAGAGTATGTAATCTTTCTTCAGCAAAAGGGAAACGATCGGAACTCGATTTCATGTTAAATGAACCTTTCTTACAAAATGTAAGAAGTTTTTTCCGTTTTTCTTCTCTTTTTTTTTCTACGAAGAATATATAATAGCGGATTAATTTATCTCCCAAATTTGAATCGTCTTGTGCTCTAGTTTCCTTAGACTTCTATAATATTCCTGCGCTCAGCAGATGGGGTATTCGTTCTCATAATTCATCTCACGGCTCTCTAGACTCTCGGCGAAAGATTTTACAATGTCTCGTACAAGCAAATTACGCGAGACTCGTCACATCGACATCGTGTCTCCTGATTAAGTAATACTTCTCCGTCGACTTTTCATCTCGCCTTGGTAATTTCACTCACTTCATTTTTTTTTTTTTTACGCCTAGCTGCAGCTCCGACAGTTTCCATCCGTCTTACCGTTTCTTCACTCTCCATCCTTCTCTCTCGACAAATTCCGTTTTCATTTTCAAAAGCGTTCGGCGCTATTGTTATATAAAAACTTTTATGCTGCTCAGTTTTTTTAATTAAAATAATCTCTGTTTGTGAAAAAGCAAAAGAAAGCGTTTCAGTTTCTCGAACGTGTTTTTTAAGACTGCGAGAATTAATTCTCTCTGCAGATTATTCGTGAAATATACATGTGTATATATATATATATATATATATATATATATGTATATATGTATATATGTATATATATATATACATGTATATACATATGTATATACTGTGCTATGTAGCGTTTCTAAGATAATTCGCTGTTAGCTGTGTGAAAGCTTTGCGTGTAATTGATAAGAGGAATGCGAGATATTAGGATATATTGTTAATTGCGAGGCAGCTGTAACAAGCACAAAGGTCAGTTACTGAATGTCTTCTTAAGCAACTATTCGTCGTCGCGCCTCGGTCACTTTTATTCACTCCGGTCTCGAGAAAAGCTCGACAGACTCTCAGAACGTTTTCTTCTTCTCTTTTCTCATTGTTTCTCCCTTAAGACGCATCTTAGCGCTTTCCTTTCCTTGTAAAATGCACGTCGACTTAATTGGACGAAGCTGCCGCCTACTTGTGACTGTACAGGCTACTTGTGCAGGTCGTAAATTCCGCCGCTTGCGGAAGCAACGATTCCAAAACACGTTAGCAGAGCGTCTCTTCCCTTCGAGTTTCATGTTTCGCGGAAATAGCTACATTCAAAATGGCATCAAAGAAAATAAAGGGAGCCCCGTCCCCGTTTCGACTGAATGCTCAAGACCTTCAAAGGAATATGAACAGAGTAATTAGATGCACCCTTTCATTGCTACTCTTGCCTTCTGATAACAAGTTGCAGCACGAAAACAACGATTACTTTCATAATTGCATATTGAACATAAATTCCGTCGCATTATTGTCATGTAAATAAATAAACAAATAAAGAAGTAGGTAAATACAAATAAATAAGTGTGTCGCACAAAGAAAAGAGATTGAGTTTTTCTTACAAACGCTTCAACGATTGATCTTTCTTCGCGATTCATCATCGACGCAAGTGCGAGAGCGAATCAATTTCCAGCGGAAATAATACGACTTGGTTAGTTGAATAATACGCGGTTACATTAATAAAGTATTTCGCATATTCGTGTGTTTACACAAGCGGATCCTGTAAGCGCGCGGTGTAGCAGCAGCCGTCAGGCGTCGACGCGCAAAATTGGTTCGTGACGTGTTTGTCGTTTCGCGTACCAGTGTACGTAACACAAGTAAATCACACTGACGACAGTTGGCAAGAGGAGAAACACATATAAATGTTGATCTAAAACACACCGCTCGTCATATGTTGCGTTTGTTGCGAGAAAACAATCTGCGATTAAAATATTGCATTTATACATCTGCGACATTTGAGTTAGGAATAGTCGGAAAGCTCGGGATTACCGAAGATTAAACTTGAAGACGGGAAAAGCGGAGCAAATCCTTTATCCATATTCTGTTCGGATAAATCTTATTTTAATAGAATTAAAATTCAAAAAGACGGAAAAAGATAAAAGATAAGAGATAAAAAACCATAAAAATATTTACGCTTTAATATTGTTTTCTTTCATGTGCTTTTTTAAAAAACAAAACGCAATAATTTCAAATTCTCACACGATCTCGAAAGTTGTTCGTGGAATAATTTCGAGTTGTTACTATCGTAAGAGGACATAGATATTTTCAGAAACAGATGTGCGTTTCCGCGTGCAACGATTCCGTATGCGTGATATGGCAGAATAAACGGGGATTTAAATGCCATAACAAATGAGGCCCATCATTTAAATCGAAAATAGGTCGATGCGAATGCGGCTTTACATACGTCAAGGCCCAATGCATGCCGACATCGACCACAACTCGCGAAGTCACGGATGGCTTCCGGTTGTGACATGTGGTTTCGCGGTTGATAAGCCGTAACCGCAAAACCAATATTTTGGAGGCGAGTAGCATAGAGGTTTTGATTTAGCCTAGTTGTCACCTTAAAAGCGCACATCCGGCGCTGACAATCTGTTTGAAAATACACGATTTGCCGGTGACGCCGGCAATAATCTCTTTAGCTTCGCAATAACGTGCGGCTTATCAGGAAAGCCGTCGCGCGATCGCGCTCAAGAGAAAGAGAGAGACACAAACTTATTTTAGAAAAAAAATCAAGTGTATAGGAATTGCTAGTCTTCTTCGTACAAAATGTAAGGGAATAATAAAGAAGCCGGAGATGAAAAGTCTTGTTCATAAGTTATATCGTATACCGTTCAATATAAACTTCAATGGAAAGATAACGTGCAAACTTCTCAATACAGCGGCGTATTACTTTTTAAGTCAGTATGAGCTTTACATTATAAAGTATCATAAGTAAGTCTGGCGTGAAAGTGTACGAAAGAATATTATTTTTGAAAACCCTCCCGTGAAAAGAGACGCGGTATATGCGTCCGGATCTTATTTATTTATTGAAAATAAAAGAAGAAAGAAAGAAAGTAAAAGACTCACATATATTTTTCTGCTTCTTCGGGCTGTTTAATTAAATTTTACTTTTCTCTCTCATCTAAATGATAAATATATATTACTTCGACATATTTTCCCAGCGTATTTTTGGCACGGACTGTATCCGTTCCAATAATTCAATCAATTTACATCAATCAACGCGTATATTCCGCATGACTGTTTCGACAGCGCAATCTCAGAAACCACAATTAAAAACGAGGCAATCAAATCGTAAGATTTCTTATTACGTCAGCTCGCGATTCCATTACCGCATAACGTGCCGGTAAGAGAAGTTATTGTTCCTTTTTTTCATTAATCTTCTCGCACAAACTCGTGCTTTCCGAAGAAATCGTCAGAAGTTCGCACTCCCTTTCTCTCTCCTCTTTCTCTCTTTCTTTTCTCTCCCTTTTTTTTTTCTCTCCTTATATTCTCGTCGCTCGATACTCAAGCAGAAACGCTGCCGCGGCACTCGACACCCTCGCGCGCCACTCTTTGGTGCTCTTCAGCACCCTCTAGCAGCCTTTGAGGCCCTTCACCTCCGACATTACCCGCATCCCCCTCATCGTACTAGTCACCACTAGTCATTTTAGGGGCGACCGCTCGCCATCGAACAAGATCGACGTGCGTCTGAAAACGTCGCGTCGTTTCTCGTCGACGTTCGTCAAATTGCAAAGACATGCAGAGGAAAGAGAGACGCTCCACAGAAGATAAACAGAAAATTTCCGTCAGCGGAAATTGACGCTTAGAGCACTGATTGACGGTTATAAAATTTCTCAACGGTTATAATATTCTCAATTCTCGATGAAGAAAAAAACTCAATTCACAAAAGAAAACAAACGGTTCATTCAAGTGTAAAACTAACATTGAAATAAAATTTTTTATTTATTTATATAATTTTTGCATTTAAAATATTGTCTATGCGTTCGCAAACAAAAGATTTGCGACTAAGTACATAGAAAATTTATCTTACGCGACATTGATGACGATCTTTTTCATTTCTCTCTCGTGTAAAATTCTTCTTTGCTTAAATCCACGTTCGTTTGTGAATGTTACATACTAGTCATGCAATATAAAGTGATCTACCATATGAATCCTAAGAGAAAAAGAGAGAGAGAGAGAGAGAGAGAGAGAAACATCACGCAACTCTGTATAAATTATTGTACAAATACATGCATGAAGCATATGGATGTACATTATTGCGTATGATTATTCTATTTTATTAGCAAATCGCGCGGAAACTAATATTCTGCATTTTCCCTTTCTTCTTTCTACTGTTATTTTTAAATAGAGTACATAATGTTATACGCGCGCAATTGACTTAGCGCAACTTGGAAGAGGTATTGTAAAAAATTCTCGGATTAAACCACACTGTCTGTGTTTGGGAGAAGGGGGAAAGGTTTATGCAACGCGTGACAAAATAGAACTATCGATAAAACCGTAATTTGCATCTAAATTGCAACCTTTTATGTTACTTCTTCGACTGGATAATCGCATTTTTTCTCAAGTAACTAGTCAATGCAAAATTATGTTACAGTCGAAACTACATTCGAAAATTTCCGAAGCGTACGTCCACATAAATTTGCAACATGTTACGAACTGTCAAAATAATTTTCCATATAATAATTTCAGCAATTCAATTCTAAAATAAATGTGTGACACGATAAAAATGATACGGTGAAAAAAAAACATGACTGAAAGTTGTTGTTTTTACTTTGTAAATGGCTCGCCTTTAAAACTGCACAAGTGTACACTGTCGTTTCTAGCGCGCGGAGCAATGAAATTGTTCGCTATTGCGTATAACAATAACGCCAGAAACGGCAGAGATTTACGTACCCACATTCGAGAATATTTATTGAGGTCGGGAAACATAGATCTAAATTGCAATGGTAATCTCCAATTTCAAAACTCTGTTTTACATCAAGAAAGATGTGTGCTCGTAAAATTTTTCAAATGTTTGCTAGAAGTATCATTAATTATTCACTGGAGGTAGTTATAATAAGTATTATTTATTTAATTTGTACTTTCTCATCATTTACGTTTTATTGCGTAATCGTTTATTTAATAAAACACGCTTTAACTTCAAGTACACTCCAACAGATATTTCAACATCGTTATTCCTATTTTTTTTAAACGTGTCCCGTTTGATTAATAGCAAGAGCGTTTATTTTCATTTTACATACGGTCCAGTGTTTCTCACACACTGGAACTCAAGCGATATTCAGTCACAGGATCAAATACGTCGAGTTAGCTTCAAGGCACATGGCAAACTAAACGTCCAACAGAAGTCCAGTGGATTTCGGTAGATGATAAACGTATATACGACATTTGCTGGACGTATGATACTGTTCTATAGAGAGAGGCTATTCCAATCTCTCGTAACCTACATTAGAACAAAATATAAAACCAGATCGCGCTCTGCGAGTCGTCTTTTTGACGAGAAATCGTCTAATGCTAATTTATATGTTCGAACATCTTTGTGCGCATGCAAGTGTACATTATTTTTGGCTCACATTTCAACCTGCATTTGAAATTAGCACAAAGTTTTCAAGAATTTAATACGACTTATCCAGTTCCGAAATAAAACTCAGACCGAATAGAAGAGACGACATGTGCGATCCATACGGTCGGTTCATCGAAAGGCTGCTCGACGGCTAAACGACCATTGATATATTGGAAATCACGTCCGTCGCAGCAACTCCCTTCCCACAGAGCTTCTCCCTTTTTTTTCCCCTCCCGGACGAGGGTGAGAGCCACTAATAAATTCGCTGAGAAAGACCTTTGACTCACGGTGTCAAGCGTGTGGGGTGCACAGTCACCGCGAAAACTCGATCCTTGCACCCCCGTCTAGACGCCCGCAACACCTACCTGTGTAGGTATTGATCGTGCCGCTCCAATGGGATTTTCGTCCGACTAACGTAAAACGTCGAACTTGCGGGAATTTCGGACGCGTCACGCGCACGCACATGCGAGAGAGTTTCGTATGGAGTTGGAATGGAATTGTCTTTGACGAGGAACAAACTGTTCCGTTTAGAATGCCGCGCGCCGATCTATGAAACGTCAAAGGAAGAAGGAATGCTCAGACCTTCGCAATTTCGTCGCAATTACGAAGTTACATATTTGGTCATTTATTTGTTCTGAAACTAATTATCTCTGATTGTGTCAGTAAATTATTGTTTTATTGAATATTGTCAGTAAAATCATTTCTTATTTGATCGTTTTTATAGATCTATTGCGCAAAAGGATTAAAGAGAGCGTTTGAATTTGTTTTTTTTTTTTTTTTTTTTTACACACATAATCCATACGGATACGTACGTGATTGAAAAGAAGACTGCTGAGGATGAACTTTTCAAACGATACGCGCTTCAATCAGCGCGCGATTGCAACCTCGCTTGTTGGCATCGATGCGTCACACGCAGTGCCGGTTACAGCGTCAAAACTGCACGAATTGACGTCCTTCGCGCTAGCTCGCGATAGTTTCATCACGCTGGTCGTCGGAGATTTGTTTCGAAGCTATATACGCGATATAGAACGCGAGAGCGGCGGGGATTCCGACACCGAGCGCGCGTTCCCCCGGCCCGATGGGGAAATGGTATCTCGATTGAATGGAAATGACGTTCAAAGCTGGACACGTGTACTCTGCGCGGAATGCACACGAGTAGTGCTAATCGGTGTCTATGGCAAATGCCCGTGAGTGCGTGTTCTCCTACGTGGAGTGTTAATTTCGGGCGCAACATTCGACATGCCCTTACACCTTGTTCTACTCGGTATAGAACAACGCGCGATAACGATAATGCGCGGTCCTCGTATTACCGTGGTTTCGGCTTCGCTTTCATAGGTTTAATCCTTTATGATCTCCGCGTGACTTTAAATTTTAATCCGTTGCCCGACGACATTTTAACACTTGCAGTTAGAAGAGCTTTCCAAGCAACATTATACGCAACTTCTGAGCGCACCGTGCGCTAAAGCTGATGATATCCTTGGTGTTATTCATTACATTTCGAAATTTACATGACGTTCGTATTTTCCGAATAAACACTAAGTGTAAAACTGGTAAAAAAAAAAAAAAAAAATTGGAATTTTGTGTAACGTATAAAGAAAGAAAAAGAAATTTCTAATTTATTTTTAACATTCAAAATTGTTTAGGAAAATTTTTTATATCATTATTAAACGTTTTACTCGTGCGATGTATCGATCTTCAAGATAAGGATGTTTTACGACGCTCCGCAAAGCCTTTGGAAAGGCTTTGTCCTATCGTCCGGGATAGGATACAGCTGTTACGGTATTGGATTACCGAAATCTTAGGGTCTCATGCTGTCTGTCCGCTACTTGCTTGTCGACGACGAGACGCTGCTGCATAGGCGTTAGAGTTTTGGGATTTAAGAGAAGCCCTTCTCGCGTCGAGAACCCAGCTCAGTCAAACATGTAAGCAACGGGGGCAAAATGACAACCGTAAGATTGAACCGGACTTGTCTTGATGTTCTTATCTAAATGCTAATTACTTTAAACTTGTGATGTTTTCACGAGGAACAAAATTACGGTCGGAACATCTGGGAAACGCGTGAGAAAAGAATCCGATTTCTATATATCGCGTGACACCGAAGAAGCTCCAAGTGTCTCGCGCGCGATAAGACTCTTTAAAAATATCTACATCTTTAAATATTTCCTACTTGTTACTCCCGCTCGTTTTCTACCAAAGTATGTAAATAAGTTGTCGATAAATAAGTTGTTACGCACACATGCGTGCGTGCGTGCGTGTGTGTGTGTGAAATAGTGTTGGAATTTTTTTACCCAAGATAAGATTAATCATTTTATCGTATGTACGCGATACTGTTTCGCGTGTGATATCTTTCCCGAGAACATGATTTTTCCCGTCCGTCCTCACTAATGAGTTCTTTCTCTGCTTCTCTATGATTATTAATTAAATGTCGCACGAAATATTACAGATGGACTCCGACTCCATCAACGGATAGAGCGGACGCTGCTGTGTGAAAGAAAGAGAGAGAGAGAGAGAGAGCGTTGCATTGCGCGCGCGCACGTACATATGGTTTAATTACTGTATTAATATGACATCATAATTGAGCATCGCGCACTGAAATATTCAACTCGGCAACTAGCCTGCGCGAACCCGCGCGATAATTTTTCCTCGCGTATAATATCGCGATAATAACTTACAACAGGAAAGTAGGTCGTCGTCGCGGAGAAGTGTAATCATATTAGGTTCCGGAGCTGCTTGACACATCAGAGACACACCGCTAAAAATCGCAGCGTATCCTAGGCGTGTGCGTAGTATAAAACGTTTATATCAAATTGAAAATTTGTAGTGGCAACAAATCGGCGAATATTCAGTCTAT